>JAWPHD010006755.1:0-139758 GCA_037043455.1 Cyrtodaria siliqua
GGTTTGCCGTTTGGATGATACCAAGCACGTAGCAGGTTTGCAGTTTCGATAATACAAAGGACGTAGTAGGTTTGCATTTTCGATGACACCAAGGACGTAGTAGGATCGCAGTTTCGATGATTGTAGTAGTAGGCTGGCAGTTTCGATGATACCAAGGACGTAGTAGGTTCGCAGTTTCGATGATACCAAGTACGTATTAGGTTCGCATGTTCGATGATACCAACAACGTAGTAGATTCGCAGTTTCGATGATGTCAAGGACGTAATACGTTTGCAGTTTCGACGATAGAAAGCGCGTAGTAGGTTTGCAATTTCGATGATACCAAGGATGTAGTAGATTCGCAGTTTCGATGATACCAAGGACGTAGTATGCTCGCAGTTTCGATGATACCAAGCACGAAGTAGTTTCGCAGTTTCGATGATACCAAGGACGTAGGAGGTTTGCAGTTTCGATGATTTCAATGACGTAGTAGGTTCGCAGTTTCGATGATACCAAGCACAAAGTAGGTTCGCATTTTTGATCATAACAAGGACGTAGTAGGTTCGCAGTTTCGATGATATCAATGACGTAGTACGTTCTCAGTTTCGGTGAAACCACTTAGTAGGTTTACAGTTTCGATACCAAGCACGCAGTAGGTTTGCAATTTCGATGATACCAAACATATTGTAGGTTTGCCGTTTCGATGATACCAAGCACGTAGTAGGCTCGGAGTTTATATGATACCAAGGACGTAGTAGGTTTGCATGTTCGATGAACCAAGGACGTAGTAGGTTCGCAGTATCGATGTTACCAAGGACGGAGTAGGTTTGCCGTTTCGATGAAACCAAGCACGTAGTAGGTTCGCATTTTCGATGATATCAAGGACGTAGTAGGTTCGCAATTTCGAGGCAACCAAACACGTAGTAGGTTCAAATGACGTAGTATGTTTGCTGTTTCGATGATACCAAGCAACTGCAGTTTCGATGAACCAAGGACGTAGTAGGTTCGCAGTTTCGATGATACGAAGGATGTAGTAGGCTCGCAGTTTCGACGATACCGAGGACGTAGTAGGTTAGCAGTTTCGATGATACCAACAACGTAGTAGGTTCAAATGACGTAGTTGGTTTGCAGTTTCGATGATACCAAACAACTGCAGTTTCGATGAACCAAGGACGTATTAGGTTCGCAGTTTCGATGATACGAAGGATGAAGTATGTTTGCAGTTTCGATGATACCAAGGACGTAGTAGGTTTGCAGTTTCGATGATACCAAGGACGTAGTAGATTCGCAATTTCGATGATACCAAACATATAGTAGGTTTGCCGTTTCGATGATACCAAGCACGTAGTAGGCTCGGAGTTTATATGATACCAAGGACGTAGTAGGTTTGCATGTTCGATGAACCAAGGACGTAGTAGGTTCGCAGTATCGATGTTACCAAGGACGGAGTAGGTTTGCCGTTTCGATGATACCAAGCACGTAGTAGTTTCGCATTTTCGATGATATCAAGGACGTAGTAGGTTCGCAATTTCGAGGCTACCAAACACGTAGTAGGTTCAAATGACGTAGTATGTTTGCTGTTTCGATGATACCAAGCAACTGCAGTTTCGATGAACCAAGGACGTAGTAGGTTCGCAGTTTCGATGATACGAAGGATGTAGTAGGTTCGCAGTTTCGACGATACCGAGGACGTAGTAGGTTTGCAGTTTCGATGATACCAACAACGTAGTAGGTTCAAATGACGTAGTTGGTTTGCAGTTTCGATGATACCAAGCAACTGCAGTTTCGATGAACCAAGGACGTATTAGGTTCGCAGTTTCGATGATACGAAGGATGAAGTAGGTTTGCAGTTTCGATGATACCAAGGACGTAGTAGGTTTGCAGTTTCGATGATACCAAGGACGTAGTAGATTAGCAATTTCGATGATACCAAACATATAGTAGGTTTGCCATTTCGATGATACCAAGCACGTAGTAGGCTCGGAGTTTATATGATACCAATGACGTAGTAGGTTTGCATGTTCGATGAACCAAGGACGTAGTAGGTTCGCAGTATCGATGTTACCAAGGACGGAGTAGGTTTGCCGTTTCGATGATACCAAGCACGTAGTAGGTTCGCAGTTTCGACGATACCGAGGACGTAGTAGGTTTGCAGTTTCGATGATACCAACAACGTAGTAGGTTCAAATGACGTAGTTGGTTTGCAGTTTCGATGATACCAAGCAACTGTAGTTTCGATTAACCAAGGACGTATTAGGTTCGCAGTTTCGATGATACGAAGGATGAAGTAGGTTTGCAGTTTCGATGATACCAAGGACGTAGTAGGTTTGCAGTTTCGATGATACCAAGGACGTAGTAGGTTCGCAGTTTCGATGATATCACGGACGAATTAGGTTCGCAGGTTCGATGATAACAACAACGTAGTCGATTCGCAGTTTCGATGATGCCGAAGATTTGGTCGTTTTGCAGTTTCGATGATACCAAGCGCGTAGTAGGTTTGCAGTTTCGATGATACCAAAGACGTAGTAGATTCGCATTTTCGATGATAAGAAGGACGTAGTAGGTTCGCAGGACTGATGATACCAAGGACGTAGTATGTTTGTAGCTTCGATGATACCAAGGACGTAGTACGTTTGGAGTTTCGATGATACCAAGGACGTAGTAGGTTCGTAGATACGATGATACCAAGGACGTAGTACGTTTGCAGTTTCGATGATACCAAGGACGTAGTAGATTCGCATTTTCGATGATAAGCAGGACGTAGTACGTTTGGAGTTTCGATGATACCAAGGTCGTAGTAGGGTTCGTAGATTCGATGATACCAAGGACGTAGTACGTTTGCAGTTTCGATGATAACAAGGACGTAGTAGATTCGCATTTTCGATGATAAGAAGGACGTAGTAGGTTAGCAGGATTGATGATACCAAGGACGTAGTATGTTTGTAGATTCGATGAAACCAAGGGCGTAGTAGGTTCGCAGTTTTGATGATACCAAGGACGTAGTAGGTCAGTAGATTCGATAATACTAAGGACGTCGAATGTTTGCATTGTCCATGATACGAAGGACGCAGTAGGATGGCACTTTCGATGAACGTAGTAGTATGTTTGCAGTTTCGATTATACCAAGGACGTATTAGGTTTGCAGTTTCGATGATAGCAAGGACATATTAGGTTCGCAGGTACGATGATACCAAGAACGTATTAGGTTCGCAGTTTCGATGATGCTAAGGACGTAGTAGGTTCGCAATTTCGATGATACAAAGGACGTAATATGTTTGCAGTTTCGATGACTCCAAACAGGTAGTAAGTTTGTTGTTTCGATGATACCATGGACGTAGTAGGTTCGCAGTTTCGATGATACCAAGGATGTAGTAGGTTTGCATTTCCATGATACCAAGGACGTAGTAGGATCCTAATTTCGATGTTATCAAGGACGTAGTAGGTTCGCAGTTTCGATGATACCAACAACGTAGTTGATTTGCAGTTTTCATGATGCCAAGCACGTAGTAAGTTTGCAATTTCGTTGATACCAAGCGCGTTGAATGTTTGCAGATTCGATGATACCAAGGATGTAGTAGGTTTGCAATTTCCATGATACCAAGGACGTAGTAGGATCGCAGTTTCGATGTTAACAAGGACGTAGTAGGTTCGCAGTTTCGATGATACCAATCACGTAGTAGGTTCGCAGTTTCGATGATACCAAGGACTTAGTAGGTTTGCAGTTTCGATGATGCTAAGGACGTGGTAGGTTCTCAATTTCGATAATACAAAAAACGTAGTAGGTTTGCAGTTTCGATGATTTCAAACAGTAGTAAGTTTGTTGTTTCGATGATACCAAGGACGTAGTAGGTTCGCAGTTTCGATGATACCAAGGATGTAGTAGGTTTGCATTTTCCATGATACCAAGGACGTAGTAGGATCCCAGTTTCGATGTTAACAAGGACGTAGTAGGTTCGCAGTTTCGATGATACCAACAACGTAGTTGATTTGCAGTTTTCATGATGCCAAGCACTTAGTAAGTTTGCAATTTCGTTGATACCAAGCGCGTTGAATGTTTGCAGTTTCGATGATACGAAGGATGTAGTAGATTCGCAGTTTCAATGATACCAGGGAAGTAGTAGGTTCGCAGGTTCGATGATAAAAAGCACGCAGTAGGTTCGCAGTTTCGATGATAACAAGAACGTAGAAGGTTTACAGTTTCGATGATACTAAGGACGTAGTAGGCCCGCAGTTTCGATGATACCAATGACGTAGTACTTTCGCAGGTTTGATGATATCAAGGACGTAGTAGGTTTGCAGTTTCGATGATATCAAGGACGTAGTAGGATCGCAGTTTCGATGATACCAAGGACGAACTAGGTTCGTAGTTTCGATGATACGAAGGACGTAATATGTTCTGAGATTCGATGATACCAAGGACGGAATAGGATTGCATTTTAAATGATACCAAGGACATAGTAGGATCGCATTGTCGATGAACGTAGTAGTAGGCTTGCAGTTTCGATGATACCAAGCGTGTAGTAGGTTTGCAGTTTCGATGAAGCCAAGCACTTAGTAGGTTTGCAGTTTCGATGATACCAAGCGTGTAGTAGGTTTGCAGTTTCGTTGATATCAAGGACGTAGTAGATTCGCAGTTTCGATGATACTATGGGCGTCGTCGGTTTGAGGTTTCGATGAACCAAGAACGTAGTAGTTTCGCAGGTTTGATGATACCAAGGACGTAGTATGTTTGTAGATTCGATGAAACCAAGGGCGTAGTAGGTTCGCAGTTTTGATGATACCAAGGACGTAGTAGGTCAGTAGATTCGATAATACTAAGGACGTCGTATGTTTGCATTGTCCATGATACGAAGGACGCAGTAGGATGGCACTTTCGATGAACGTAGTAGTATGTTTGCAGTTTCGATTATACCAAGGACGTATTAGGTTTGCAGTTTCGATGATAGCAAGGACATATTAGGTTCGCAGGTACGATGATACCAAGAACGTATTAGGTTCGCAGTTTCGATGATGCTAAGGACGTAGTAGGTTCGCAATTTCGATGATACAAAGGACGTAATATGTTTGCAGTTTCGATGACTCCAAACAGGTAGTAAGTTTGTTGTTTCGATGATACCATGGACGTAGTAGGTTCGCAGTTTCGATGATACCAAGGATGTAGTAGGTTTGCATTTCCATGATACCAAGGACGTAGTAGGATCCCAGTTTCGATGTTATCAAGGACGTAGTAGGTTCGCAGTTTCGATGATACCAACAGCGTAGTTGATTTGCAGTTTTCATGATGCCAAGCACGTAGTAAGTTTGCAATTTCGTTGATACCAAGCGCGTTGAATGTTTGCAGATTCGATGATACCAAGGATGTAGTAGGTTTGCAATTTCCATGATACCAAGGACGTAGTAGGATCGCAGTTTCGATGTTAACAAGGACGTAGTAGGTTCGCAGTTTCGATGATACCAATCACGTAGTAGGTTCGCAGTTTCGATGATACCAAGGACTTAGTAGGTTTGCAGTTTCGATGATGCTAAGGACGTGGTAGGTTCTCAATTTCGATAATACAAAGGACGTAGTAGGTTTGCAGTTTCGATGATTTCAAACAGGTAGTAAGTTTGTTGTTTCGATGATACCAAGGACGTAGTAGGTTCGCAGTTTCGATGATACCAAGGATGTAGTAGGTTTGCATTTTCCATGATACCAAGGACGTAGTAGGATCCCAGTTTCGATGTTAACAAGGACGTAGTAGGTTCGCAGTTTCGATGATACCAACAACGTAGTTGATTTGCAGTTTTCATGATGCCAAGCACGTAGTAAGTTTGCAATTTCGTTGATACCAAGCGCGTTGAATGTTTGCAGTTTCGATGATACCAAGGATGTAGTAGATTCGCAGTTTCAATGATACCAGGGAAGTAGTAGGTTCGCAGGTTCGATGATAAAAAGCACGCAGTAGGTTCGCAGTTTCGATGATAACAAGAACGTAGAAGGTTTACAGTTTCGATGATACTAAGGACGTAGTAGGCCCGCAGTTTCGATGATACCAATGACGTAGTACTTTCGCAGGTTTGGTGATATCAAGGACGTAGTAGGTTTGCAGTTTCGATGATATCAAGGACGTAGTAGGATCGCAGTTTCGATGATACCAAGGACGAACTAGGTTCGTAGTTTCGATGATACGAAGGACGTAATATGTTCTGAGATTCGATGATACCGAGGACGGAATAGGATTGCATTTTAAATGATACCAAGGACATAGTAGGATCGCATTGTCGATGAACGTAGTAGTAGGCTTGCAGTTTCGATGATACCAAGCGTGTAGTAGGTTTGCAGTTTCGATGAAGCCAAGCACTTAGTAGGTTTGCAGTTTCGATGATACCAAGCGTGTAGTAGGTTTGCAGTTTCGTTGATATCAAGGACGTAGTAGATTCGCAGTTTCGATGATACTATGGGCGTCGTCGGTTTGAGGTTTCGATGAACCAAGAACGTAGTAGTTTCGCAGGTTTGATGATACCAAGGACGTAGTATGTTTGTAGATTCGATGAAACCAAGGGCGTAGTAGGTTCGCAGTTTTGATGATACCAAGGACGTAGTAGGTCAGTAGATTCGATAATACTAAGGACGTCGTATGTTTGCATTGTCCATGATACGAAGGACGCAGTAGGATGGCACTTTCGATGAACGTAGTAGTATGTTTGCAGTTTCGATTATACCAAGGACGTATTAGGTTTGCAGTTTCGATGATAGCAAGGACATATTAGGTTCGCAGGTACGATGATACCAAGAACGTATTAGGTTCGCAGTTTCGATGATGCCAAGGACGTAATATGTTTGTAGTTTCGATGATATCATGGACGTAATAGGTTCGCGGTTTCGATGATACCAAGGACGTAGTAGGTTCGCAGTTTCGATGATGTACAAGGACGTATTAGGTTCGCACGTTCGATGTTACCAACAACGTAGTAGATTCGCTGTTTCGATTATGCCAAGGACGTAGTAGGTTTGCAGTTTCGATGACAGAAAGCGCGTAGTAGGTTTGCAGCTTCGATGATACCAAGGATGTTGTAGATTCGCAGTTTAGATGACACCAAGGACGTAGTAAATTCGCAGTTTCGATGATATCAAGCACGTAGAAGGTTCGCAGTTTCGATGATACCAAGGACGTAAGAGGTTTGAAGTTTCTATGATATCAAGGCCGTAGTAGGTTCGCAGTTTCGATGATACCATGGACGTAGTAGGTTCGCAGTTTCGATGATACCAAGGCCGTAGTTGGTTTGCAGTTTCGATTATACCAAGAACAAAGTAGGTTCGCTGTTTCGATCATAACAAGGACGTAGTAGGTTCGCAGTTTATATGATACCAAGGGCATAGTAGGTTTGCAGTTTCGATGATACCATGAACGTAATAAGTACTGAGTTTCGATGATACCAAGGACATAGTAGGTTTGCAGTTTCGATGATACCACGCACGCAGTAGGTTTGCAGTTTCGATGATACCAAAGACGAAGTAGGTTTGCCGTTTCGATGATACCAAGCATGTAGTAGGTTTGCACTTTCGATGATACCAAGCACGTAGTAGGTTCGGAGTTTACATGATACCAAGGACGTAGTAGGTTTGCATTTTCGATGAACCAAGGACGTAGTAGGTTCGCAATATCGATGTTAAAAAGGACGGAGTAGGTTTGCCGTTTCGATGATATCAAGCACGTAGTAGGTTTGCAGTTTCGATGATGCCAAGGACCTAGTAGGATTGCACTTTCGATGATATCAAGAACGTAGCAGGTTTGCAGTTTCGATGATATCAAGGAGGTAGTAGGTTCGCAGTTTCGATGTTACTAAACACGTAGTAGGTTCAAATGACGTAGAAGTGTTGTAGTTTCGCTGATGCCAAGGACGTAGTTGGTTTACACTTTCGATGAACCAAGGACGTAGCACGTTTGATGATATCAAGGAGGTGGTAGGTTCGCAGTTTCGATATTACCAATCACGTAGTAGGTTCAAATGACGTAGTAGGTTTGCACTTTCGATGATACCAAGAAACTGCAGTTTCGATGAACCAAGGACGTAGTAGGTTCGCAGTTTCGATAATACGAAGGACGTAGTAGGTTCGCTGTTTCGATGATACAAAAACGCAGCATGTTTCCAATTTCGATGTCAAGGACGTAGTAGGTTAGCAGTTTCGATGTTACCAAACACGTAGTAGGTTCAAATGACGTAGTAGCTTTGCAGTTCGATGATACCAAGCAACTGTACAGTTTCGATGAACCAAGGACGTAGTAGGTTCGCAGTTTCGATGATACCAAGGACGTAGTAGGTTCGCAGTTTCGATGATACCAAAGACCTAGTAGGTTTGCATTTTTTATGAACCAAGGACGTAGTAGGTTCGCAGGTTTGATGATACCAGGGACGTAGTATGTTTGCAATTTCGATGATACCAAGGGCGTAGTAGGTTCGCAGTTTTGATGATACCAAGGACGTAGTAGGTTCGTATATTCGATGATAGCAAGGACGTAGTACGTTTGCATTGTCCATGATACGAAGGACGCAGTAGGATGGCAGTTTAGATGAACGTAGTAGTAGGTTTGCAGTTTCGATTAAACCAAGGACATATTAGGTTCGCAGGTTCGATGATACCAAGAACGTAACACGTTCGCAGTTTCGATGATGCCAAGGACGTAGTAGGTTTGCAGTTTCAATGATAGAAAGCGCGTAGTAGCTTTGCAGTTTCGATGATAGCAAGGACGTAGTGGATTCGCAGTTTCTATGATATCAAGGACGTAGTAGGTTCGCAGTTTCGATGATATCAAGGACGTAGTATGTTCACTGTTTCGATGTTACCAAGGACGGAGAAGATTTGCAGATTCGATGATACCACGCACGTAGTAGATTCGCAGTTTGGATGATACCAAGGACGTAGTAGGTTCGCAGTTTCGATGATACCAAGGACGTAGTAGGTTTGCAGTTTCCATGAACCAAGGACGCTGTAGGTTCGCAGGTTTGATGATACCAAGGACGTAATAGGTTTGCAGTTTCCATAATACATGCACATAATAGGTTCGCAGTTTCGATTATACCAAGGACGTAGTTGGTTCGTAGTTTCTATGATACCAAGGACGTAGTAGGTTTGCATTTTCGATGATACCAAGGACGTAGTAGGTTTGCATTTTCCATGTTACCAAGGACGTAGTAGGTTTGCAGTTTCCACGAACCAAGGACGCTGTAGGTTCGCAGGTTTGATGATACCAAAGACGTAGTAGGTTTGCAGTTTCCATAATACATGCACATAATAGGTTCGCAGTTTCGATTATACCAAGGACGTAGTTGGTTCGTAGTTTCTATGATACCAAGGACGTAGTAGGTTTGCATTTTCGATGATACCAAGGACGTAGTAGGTTTGCATTTTCCATGTTACCGAGGACGTATTAGGTTCGCAGGTTCGATGATGCCTATTACGTAGTAGTTTTGCAGATTCGATGATACCGAGAACGTAGTATATTCGCATTTTCGATGATACCGAGGACGTAGTAGGTTTGCAGTTTCGATGATGCCAAGAACGTAGAAAATTTGCAGTTTCGATGATAACAAGGACGTAGTACGTTCGCAGTTTTGATTATACCAATACGTAGTAGTTTAGCTGTTTCGATGATACCAAACAAGTCGTAGTTTCGAAGTGTAGAGGATACCAACGACGTGCTATGTTCTCAGTTTCGATGATCCCAAGGACATATTAGGTTTGCATGTTTTGATGATACCAAGAACGTAGTAGGTTCGCAGTTTCGATGATGCCAAGGACGTAGTTGGTTCGCAGTTTCGCTGATTTCAAAGACGTGGTAGGTTCGCAGTTTGGATGATAGCAAGGACGTATTAGGTTTGCAGTTTGGATGATGCCAAGGACGTAGTAGTTTTGCAGATTCGTTGATACCAAGAACGTAGTAGATTCGCTGATTCTATGATACCAAGGACGTAGTAGGTTTGCAGTTTCGACGATAACAAGGACGTAGTAGGTTCTCACTTTTGATGATACCAATACGTAGTAGGTTAGCAGTTTCGATGATACCAAACACGTCGTAGTTTCTAAGTGCAGATGATACCAAGGACGTGGTATGTTCGCAGTTTCGATGATACCAAGGACGTAGTAGTTTCCCAGTTTCGATGATCCCAAGGACATAGTAGGTTTGCAGTTTCGATGATACCAAGAACGTAGTAGGTTCGCAGTTTCGATGATGCCAAGGACGTAGTAACTTCGCAGATTCGATGATACCAAGGACGTAGTAGGTTTGCAGTTTCGATGATACCAAGGACGTGGTAGGATTGCAGTTTCGATGAACCAAGGACGTAGTATGTTCGCAGTTATTATTCGATGATACCAAGGACGTAGTATGTTCGCAGTTTCGATGATACCAAGGATATAGTAAATTTGCATTTGCGATGATACCAAGCACGTAGTAGGTTCGCAGTTTCGATGATACCAAGGGCATAGTAGGTTTGCAGATTCGATGATACCAATCACGAAATAGGTTCACAGTTTCGATCATACCAAGGACGTAGTAGGTTCGCAGTTTCGATGATACAAAGGACGTAGTAGGTTTGCAGTTTGGAAGATACCAAGCACGCAGTAGGTTTGCAGTTTCGATGATACAAAGGACGTAGTAGGCTTGCAGTTTCTATGATACCAAGCACGTAGTATGTTTGCAGTTTCTATGATAGCAAGCACGTATTATGTTTGCAGTTTCGATGATACCAAGCACGTAGTAGGTTCGGAGTTTACATGATACTAATGACGTAGTAGGTTCGCAGTTTTGATGTTTCCAAGCACGTAATAGGTTCAAGGTTTCGATGATACCAAGGACGTAGTAGGTTCGAAGTGTAGATGATACAAAGGACGTAGTAGCTTCGCAGTTTCGATGATACCAAGCAATTGCATTTTCGATGAACCAAGGACGTAGTAGGTTCGCAGTTTCGATGATATCAAGGACGTAGTAGGTTCGCAGTTTCGATGACACCAAAGGACGTAGAAGGTTCGCAGTTTCGATGATACCATGCACGTAGTAGGTTTGGATTTTCGATGAAACCAATGGCGTAGTAGGTACGCATATTCGATGATGCAAGGACGTAGTAGTTTTGCATTTTCTATGATGCAAGGACGTAGTAGCTTCGCAGTTTCGATGATACCAAGCACGTAGTTGGTTTGCAGTTTCAATGATACCAAGGACGTAGTAGGTTCGCAGTTTCGATGATACCAAGGACGGAGTCGGTTTGCAGTTTCGATAATCCAAGTACATAGTAGATTCGCAGTTTCGATGATACCAATGACGTAGTAGGTTCGCAGTTTCGATGACACCAATGACGTAGTAGATTTGCATGTTCGATGACACCACGGACGTAGTAGATTTGCAGTTTCGATGATATCAAGGACGTAGTAGGTTTGCAGTATCGATGATCCGAAGGACGTAGTAGGTCCGAAGTTTAGATGATACCAAGGACGTAGTATCTTCGCAGTTTCGATGGTACCAATGACGTAGTAGGTTCGCAGTTTCGATGATAACAAGGACGTAGTAGTTTTGCAGTTTCGATAATAACAAGGACGTAGTAGGATTGTAGTTTCGATGAATCAAGGATGTAGTAAGTTCGCTGTTTCGATTCGATGATACCAAGGACGTAGTAGGTTCGCGGTTTCCATGTTACCGAAGACATAGTAGGTTCGCAGTTTCGATGATACCAAGGACGTAGTAGGTTCGCAGTTTCGATGAAACCAATGACGTAGTAGGTTCGGAGTTCGGTTATACCAAGCATATAGTAGGTTTGCAGTTTCAATGATACCCAGGACGTAATAGGTTCGCTATTTCGATGATGCCAAGGACGTAGTAGGTTCGCAGTTTTGATGATACCAAGGACGTAGTAGATTTGCAGTTTAGATGACACCAAGGACATAATAGGTTTGCAGTTTCGATGATACCAAGGATGTAGTAGGTCCGAAGTTTAGATGATACCAAGGACGTAGAATGTTCGCAATTTCGATGAAACCAATGACGTAGTAGGTTCGCAGTTTCGATAATACCAAGGACATAGTAGGTTTGCATTTTCGATTATACCAAGGACGTAGTAGTTTTGCAGTTTCGATGATACCAAGGACGTAGTAGGATTGCAGTTTCGATGAATCAAGGACCTATTAGGGTCGCTGTTTCGATTCAATGATACCAAGGACGTAGTAGTTTCGCGGTTTCGATGATACCAAAGACATAGTAGATTCGCAGTTTCGATGATACCAAGGACATTATAGGTTCGCAGTTTCGATGATTCCAAGCACGTATTATGTTTGTATTTTCGATGAAATCAAGGACGTAGTACTTTCGCAGATTCGATGATGAAAGGACGTAGTAGTTTGCATTTTCGATGAAACCAAGGACGTAGTAGGTTTGCAGATTCGATGACGCAAGGACGTAGTAGGTTCGGAGTTCGATGATACCAAGCACATAGTAGGTTTTCAGTTTCAATGATACCAAGGACGTAATTGGTTCGCTGTTTCGATGATGCCAATGACGTACTAAGTTCGCAGTTTTGATGACACCAAGCAAGTAGTAGTTTCGAAGTCTCGATGATACCAAGAACGTAGTAGGTTCGCAGTTTCGATGATATCAAGGACGTAGTAGGTTCGCAGTTTCGATGACACCAAAGGACGACGAAGGTTCGCAGTTTCGATGATACCATGCACATAGTAGGTTTGGATTTTCGATGAAACCATTGGCGTAGTAGGTTCGCATATTCGATGATGCAAGGACGTAGTAGTTTTGCATTTTCTATGATGCAAGGACGTAGTAGCTTCGCAGTTTCGATGATACCAAGCACGTAGTTGGTTTGCAGTTTCAATGATACAAAGGACGTAGTAGGTTCGCAGTTTCGATGATACCAAGGACGGAGTCGGTTTGCAGTTTCGATAATCCAAGTACATAGTAGATTCGCAGTTTCGATGATACCAATGACGTAGTAGGTTCGCAGTTTCGATGATACCAATGACGTAGTAGATTTGCATGTTCGATGACACCAAGGACGTAGTAGATTTGCAGTTTCGATGATATCAAGGACGTAGTAGGTTTGCAGTATCGATGATCCGAAGGACGTAGTAGGTCCGAAGTTTAGATGATACCAAGGACGTAGTATCTTCGCAGTTTCGATGGTACCAATGACGTAGTAGGTTCGCAGTTTTGATGATAACAAGGACGTAGTAGTTTTGCAGTTTCGATAATAACAAGGACGTAGTAGGATTGTAGTTTCGATGAATCAAGGATGTAGTAAGTTCGCTGTTTCGATTCGATGATACCAAGGACGTAGTAGGTTCGCGGTTTCGATGTTACCGAGGACATAGTAGGTTCGCAGTTTCGATGATACCAAGGACGTAGTAGGTTCGCAGTTTCGATGAAACCAATGACGTAGTAGGTTCGGAGTTCGGTGATACCAAGCACATAGTAGGTTTGCAGTTTCAATGATACCCAGGACGTAATAGGTTCGCTGTTTCGATGATGCAAAGGACGTAGTAGGTTCGCAGTTTTGATGATACCAAGGACGTAGTAGATTTGCAGTTTAGATGACACCAAGGACGTAATAGGTTTGCAGTTTCGATGATACCAAGGATGTAGTAGGTCCGAAGTTTAGATGATACCAAGGACGTAGAATGTTCGCAATTTCGATGAAACCAATGACGTAGTAGGTTCGCAGTTTCGATAATACCAAGGACATAGTAGGTTTGCAGTTTCGATGATACCAAGGACGTAGTAGTTTTGCAGTTTCGATGATACCAAGGACGTAGTAGGATTGCAGTTTCGATGAATCAAGGACCTATTAGGGTCGCTGTTTCGATTCAATGATACCAAGGACGTAGTAGTTTCGCGGTTTCGATGATACCAAAGACATAGTAGATTCGCAGTTTCGATGATACCAAGGACATTATAGGTTCGCAGTTTCGATGATTCCAAGCACGTATTATGTTTGTATTTTCGATGAAACCAAGGACGTAGTACTTTCGCAGATTCGATGATGAAAGGACGTAGTAGTTTGCATTTTCGATGAAACCAAGGACGTAGTAGGTTCGCAGATTCGATGATGCAAGGACGTAGTAGGTTCGGAGTTCGATGATACCAATCACATAGTAGGTTTTCAGTTTCAATGATACCAAGGACGTAATTGGTTCGCTGTTTCAATGATGCCAATGACGTACTAAGTTCGCAGTTTTGATGACACCAAGCAAGTAGTAGTTTCGAAGTCTCGATGATACCAAGAACGTAGTTGTTTCGCAGTTTAGATGATACCAAGGACGTAGTAGGTTTGCAGTTTCGATGATACCAAGGACGTAGTAGGTTTGCAGTTTCGATGATACCAAGGACGTTGTAAGTTTTCAGTTTCGATGATACCAATCGGCGTAGGTCCGCAATTTCGATGATACTAAGAGGCTCAAGTTTGCGATTTCGATGATACAATTGACCGTAGGTCCGTTGTTTTGAAGATACCAAGGACCGAAGGTCCGTTGATTCGATGATAACAAGGGTCATAGTACTGTTAACCATCAAACCAAATTGAAATTCTAAGAAGCTTAGTCCTTTTGCAGTCATTATTTGTCGTTTACTGGGCACAATATCGCTCTAGAATAGGCCGAACATATGTCATCATCGTTTAATCTAAACGGTAATACGTCATGATGCTTGAAAATACACGTCGTATTGATGTAAATGTTACACTATGCGAACTTGCATTGCATTGTAAAGGAAAGATGCCTAAGCCGTTTGTGTTATGTTTTTCATTAGAGTTTTTTCAGTTTTTATCGAGGTATATATGTTGAGGTCCTTTCACATATACACCGAAACCGAAACCAAACCAAACCGAAGCCGTTTTTTTGTCGTTTCGGAATCGGCTAGTGCTTTCACATATAAGCCGAATTTTGATCCGATTCTCTGGGTGAAAATGTGTAGTATCTGGACCTATTGAGGAATCTCAAACGTGAAAAATGTCACAAATGTAAAAACGGTTACAAATGTAAAAAAAAAGTCACATATTAAAAGCATACGACAAATGTAACACGTTTGGTGACATATGTAAAAAGAAAATGCGACAAAAGTGAAGAATAAAAGTTAACAAATGTAAAAAAAAAAGAAAAGATAACATATGTAAAAAAAGAAAAAGAACACAAATGTAAAAATGCATTTTTAAACGTTCATTTTTTTAGAAATACATTGCCCTTGGTTAGAGGCGGAACTCTGTTGATTTAGGGCTCACTAGGTCAAAGGTCAAGGTCACAATAACATCATAGGGATATACATATTCCAAGTGATAACTCCAGGTGTATAAAACCTACACTCATGAAACTTTATAGGCAAATTGACTTTGGTAAGGGAAAGAACCCTGTTACTTTTGGGGTCAGAAAGTCAAAAGGTCAAGGTCACCATGACCTAATATGCACATAAGCATTCCACATGACAACTCCAAAAGTATACCATCTGGCCTTACCCGTAGTAAACGTCAAATGTGTGCATTGTCCGTAGTGAGAGGAGGAAGCCTATTGGTTTGGTGTTCAGTAGGTCACCAAGGACACTTGGAACTGACAATTGCCGAATCCTGAGAAACATTCTCCTATCTGTAAATTGTAAGTATAAGGCCATCCTGAAACTTTACAGAAATAATAACCGTGCTAAAATATTAATTTTAGGGTCAGTAGCTCAAAAAGGTTAAGGTCACACTTACCCAATCAACCCAAAAAACGTCTCTTGGGCTGTAATTTATTTACTATCATACCTTCAATCTTGAAACATACAAATACATGTATTATCCATTTTGCAACAACTACCCTATTGCTTTCATGGTAGTAGGTCAAATGTCAAGGTCTCTCTGACCTGATCATAAAAACAAATCTCGGATGTCATTCTTGGAACTATTTGCCCTACAATATTAAAACTTTACAGTACCCTTTTGATTATCAAACGCCAGCTTCAACTGCTTTAAAATAGTCTACGATCTGGAACGCCGCATTGGTTACAGAGGGCTCAACCACTCCTGAGTATACACTGGAATCCTGACAGTCCCTCTTTTACAAAGACTTCGAACAGAGTCCCAACACCACCCTACGGCCAGCCATTCCATTCAACAGCTGTCCAGATGTTCACATAGTAACAACGTACTGCTGCCAACTGGAATTTAATTATGTGCGCCTTTTTATAATTTATGCGGGGCGTCCGTGGCAGAGTGGTTGGTTAGAGTCTCTGACTTGAAATCACTTGCTGTAGGTTCGATCCCTCAGGGGATTAGGAATCTCTATGTGAGGAAGCTATCCAGCTGACTTGCGGAACGTCGGTGGTTCTACCCAGGTGCCCGTTCATGAAAAATTGCGGTGGTGGTGATAATGAGGTGGGGGTGTGGGGTGGGGCTGAGGCGCAACATAGCTATAGGTGTAGAATTGATAACCAACAATAACACAGAAATATGTATAGAAAAACATCGGGTTTGGGATGGGGTGATGTGTGGGGTTAAGATCGGATGGAAAATGGAGAAAAGGCGGGGATTATGGGGGAAGTGGGCACATGAGAAAGCTATATTTGTAAGAATTGACTAAAACAACACATAAATATATCCTAATGTAGTGCATAATTATGTCCATTGAATATAAAACTGAATCACATGGTTGTAGTCGTATGTGTATTTTTGTCTATGCTTTTTCCAAATGGCCTCCAGTCACTTTAATATATTAAAATGACATGTATATAGGTAGAGCTCTGAGCCTCATTGAATAGGCCCTGTCCCCTGTCATTGTGATAGTAAGGATCAATTACCATCCATGGAAACATTTGCAGTGTCCAACAACAGATGTGCATTAGCACTTGACCAATATCATATTTGTGCTTTAAAGTTAGTTTGCTAATAAAAGTATTTTTGTATTATTGTGTCGTGTTCATTATCAGCTGATAATCTAAGTCTATGTAAAACATGTGACCTCTGGGGCGGGGCCAAATGTGACCGCAGGATAACCATTTGAACAGGATTGGTTAGAGGACCATACGTTTATAGTAAATGCAAAATATTAAACCTCTGGCTCTTATACACTCAAGTGATATGAAAACGCAACACGGGAATTTCCGCTATATATTGTATGTACAATATGCTGCTTTTAATCGAATGGTACATGGCTACGTAAGACCTTTCCTTTTGGAAAAAATACTAAAACAACAAATAATACAGCAAATAATATTCCTTCAATGTTTCATTATTCACAGAGTACGCGTTTGGCTCAATCATGTGAGCAACTTAGGATGCAACATTTTGCAAACTATTTACGTTAAATACAGAACTGAACTGGCTCAGTTTTTCAAAGAGCTACTTCAACATTTATGAAGTTCTTGTTACAAAGTGTAGTGTGATTAAAACGTCTACAACATCACAGTTGTGTCCTTTCTCTAGTCAACTGCAACTTTCTTTTTAAAAAACATCTTGGGATTTCTTTGGAATATTATGTGCAATTAAGTGTGCAGTTTATACAATATATAGCGGAAATTCCCGTGTTGCGTTTTCATATCACTTGAGTGTAGTTTCAGAGAAGAAGATTTTTTTCCGTATATAAGCCTATGTAAAACTGTGACCCCTGGGGCGGGGCCAAATTTGACCCCAGGGTTGCCATTTGACAAACTTAGTAGAAGACATAAACTGATGCTACATGTAATACATGATTGCTCTGTACATTGTGGTTTCAGAGAAGAAGGTGTTTGTTTTAATGTTTTTTCCTATATAAGTCCATGAAAAACATGTAAAATCTCAATATACAAACTTTGGACCCCGTGGCACGATCATGTTTTATCCGAGGGACTTTATTTAAACAAATCTGACAGGCTAGGCGTTGGCGACCATTTTAAATTTTTTTGTCGAAATCTGTCCAGTGGTTCTTTAGAAGAAGGTTGTTTAAGGTTTTGACAATATATGGTAATGGTGGCCATCTTGGATGTCGCGCTGACCTAACATATCTAAATAGAAAATCATATAATTATCATTCATGAGATGTTTGGTCAAAATTGGCCTAGCGGTGTCTGAGGAGAAGTCTCCACGAACAAAAGTGTACGGGCGGACGGACGGATGGACGGACGCCGAACCACATCATGATCATGACCTTTGTAGAGCTAAAAAAAAATGTATTTTTACATTTGTTAACTTTTTTTTTACATATGTTTTTTTGTTTTTTTAAATTTGTTAACTTTTTTTCACTTTTGTCACTTTTTTTTTACATATGTCACCAAACGTGTTACATTTGTCGTATGTTTGTACAAATGTGACTTTTTTTTTACATTTGTAACCGTTTTCACATTTGTGACATGTTTCACGTTTGAGGTTCCTACAGACCTGTTTGAGACCGAATCCGAAAAAATTAGAAATCCAATTCGTGCATGTTTTCGTTTCGCCTTCGTTTCGGTTTCGGTTTCGGTTTCGGCGTATATATGAAAACCCTCGTTTGTGGTAGTACATCCTAATTTGTTCGGTTCGGTTTCGTTTCGGTTTCGGTGTATATGTGAAAGGACCTTTATAGTGAACGTGATTTTTAACATTGTGTCTGCATGTTAAGGTCATTTCACATATAGACCAAAACCGAAACGAAACCGAACCGAAAAAATTAGGATGTACTACAGCAAACGAGGGTTTCCACATATACGCCGAAACCGAAACCGATAAATTGGGTAAGTGTGACCTTAACCTTTTTGAGCTACTGACTTTAAAATTAATATTTTAACACGGTTATTATTTCTGTAAAGTTTCAACGTGGCCTTATACTTACAATTTACAGATAGTAGAATGTTTCTCAGGATTCGGCAATTGTCAGTTCCAAGTGTCCTTGTTGACCTACCGAACACCAAACCAATAGGCTTCCTCCTCTCACTACGGACACTGCACACATTTGACGTTTACTACGGGTAAGGCCAGATGGTATACTTTTGGAGTTGTCATGTGGAATGCTTATGTGCATATTAGGTCATGGTGACCTTGACCTTTTGACTTTCTAACCCTAAAAGAAATAGGGTTCGTTCCCTTACCAAAGGCAATTTGCCTATAAAGTTTCATGAATGTAGGTTTTATACTCCTGGAGTTATCGCTTGGAATATGTATACCCCTATGAGGTTATTGTGACCTTGACCTTTCACCTAGTGAGCCCAAAATCAACAGAGTTCCTCCTCTGACCAAGGGCAATGTATTTCTAAAAAATGAACGTTTAAAAATGTATTTTTACATATGTGTTCTTTTTTTTTGTTTTACATATCTTACTCTTTTTTTTTTTTACATTTGTTAACTTTTTTTCACTTTTGTCACTTTTACATATGTCACCAAACGTGTTACATTTATCATATGCTTTTACATATGTGACTTTTTTTTATACATTTGTAATCGTTTTTACATTTGTGACAATTTACCTACATAGGTCCAGATACTACACATTTTCACCCAGAGATTCGGATCAAAATTCGGCTTTTATTAGCTACACGGCATTAACGAATTGATTTGGATTTTTCACTTTTGGATTCTCAAGATGACTATCAATGTTTACGTAAGTTAACTTGTTTTCAGGGTAACACAAAAAAAACATCGAGAGGCCTAAACCGGGTGACACAGGGTGCCACATATCGATTGTGCGTGCCACCGAGTGCCACATATCGGTTATGAGTGCCACATATCGGTTGTGAGTGCCACAGGGTGTCACATATCGGTTATCCATGCCTTACAGTGTCTTACATGCGGTTGTGGGTGCCACATAATGTCAAATATGGCTTGCTTGATAGTGTCACAGAGTACCTAATATCGGTTATAAATGTCACAGAGAACCACATAATTATCATTTGTTAGTTGTTAGTGGCGCATAGTGTCACATATAGGTTGTGAGTGCCACATTCAGTCACATACTGGTAGTCGGAATCAAATAGCATCACATATCGGCTGTGAGTGTCACCGAAGGTCATACATTAATTGATAGTGTCAAGAACAACTACATATCGATGCGAGTGCCACAGAGGGACACATATTGGTTGTGAGTGCTAAATAATGCCACATATCGTTTGTGCGTGCCACATAGTGACAATGAGTGTATCATTTTTGTCGTGAGTTTCACAGATTGCCACATATCGGTTATGAATGCCACATATGAGTTGTGAGAGCCACATACTGAAACATATCGGTTTTACGTACCACAGGGTGCCAAAATCGGTTGATAGTACAGCTGAGTACCACATTTCTGTTGCAAGTACCATAGAGTGCAACATGTTTGTTAGTGCCACAGTTTATCACCTATCGGTTGTTAGCGCCATAGAGTGTCACATATCGGTTGTTAGTGTCACAGTTTCCAATCATCGTTTGTAAATGTGTCACCAATCGGTTGTAAGTCCTACATGGTGTTTTATATGGGTTGTAAGTGTCACATAATAACACATCTTGTATGTAGATGCCAACGAATACCACTAATCGGTTGTTAGTTTCACAGAGTGCCACATATTGGTTGTAAATGATACATAGCGCCGCACGTCGGCTGTAGGTGCCGATCTCTGCCATATATTGATTTTAATTGCCTCAAAGAGTCTATTGTCGGTTGTGAGTGCCATAGATCAGTTTTCAATGTCAACGATTGCCAGATATCGACTGATAGTGCAACATATCGGTTTGAAGTACAACAGACTGCACATATGGGTTGTAAGTGCCGCAGATTAGCACATATTTGTTGTATGTGCCACGGATTGGAATATCGAATGCGAGTGTCACAGGGTTCTACCTTTCACTTGTGAGTGTCACGTAGTGACACAAATCAATCGTTAGGATCACAGAGAGCCACTTATCATCTATGAATGTCACCTTTCGCTTTTTAGCTTCACAGAGGGACACATATCCGTTTTAGTGTCAAAGAATTCCACATATCGGTTGAAAGTGCAGCATAGTTCAACGAGTCATCAGAGGATCACATATCTCTTGTTAATGTCACAGAGTGCCACGTATTGGTAGTGACCGTCACATAGTACCACCTATCGGTTGTTAGTACGACAGAGTGACACATATTCGTTGTAAGCGCCACATTGTACCTCTCATCGGTTGCGAGTGTCACAGTTTAACACATATCGTTTGTAAGGACCACAATCTGCACATGTCGATTGTAAGTACCACAATCTGCACATGTTGGTTGTAAGTACCACAATATACACGTGTCGGTTGTAAGTACCACAATCTGCACATGTCGGTTGTAAGTACCACAATCTGCACATGTTGGTTGTAAGTATCACAATCTGCACATGTCGGTTGTAAGCAACACAATTGACACTGTTCGGTTGTTAGTATCACAATCTGCACATGTCGGTTGTAAGTACCACAATCTGCACATGTTGGTTGTAAGTACCACAATCTGCACATGTCGGTTGTAAGCAACACAATCGACACTTTTCGGTTGTAAGTATCACAATCTGCACATGTCGGTTGTAAGTACCACAATCTGCACATGTCGGTTGTAAGTATCACAATCTGCACATGTCGGTTGAAAGTACCACAATCTGCACATGTCGGTTGTAAGTACCACAATCTGCACATGTCGGTTGTAAGTACCTCAATCTGCACATGTCGGTTGTAAGTATCACAATCTGCACATGTCGATTGTAAGCTGTTAATACCACAATATGCACATGCCGGTTATAAGTACCACAATCTGCACATGTGGGTTGTCAGTACCGCAATCTGCACATGTCGATTGTAAGCTGGTAATACCACAATATACACATGTCGGCTGTAAGTACTACAATATGCACATATTGGTTGTAAGTACCACAATCTGCACATGTCGGTTTTAAGTACCACAATATGCACTTGTCGATTGTAAGCTGTTAATACCACAATCTGCACATGTAGGTTGTAAGTACCACAATCTGCACATATCGGTTGTAAGTACCATTATCTGCACATGTCGGTTGTAAGCAACACAATCGACACTTTTCTGTTGTAAGTACCACAATCTGCACATGTCGGTTATAAGTACCACAATCTGCACATGTCGGTTAAAAGCTGTTAATACCACAATCTGCACAAATCGATAGTAAGTACCGCAATCTGCACATGTCGGTTGTAAGTACCACAATCTGCACATGTCAGTTATAAGTATCACAATCTTCACATGTCGGTTATAAGTACCGCAATCTGCACATGTCGGTTATAAGTATCACAATCTGCACATGTCGGTTATAAGTACCACAATCTGCACATGTTGGTTGTAAGTACCACAATATACACGTGTCGGTTGTAAGTACCACAATCTGCACATGTCGGTTGTAAGTACCACAATCTGCACATGTCGGTTGTAAGTATCACAATCTGCACATGTCGATTGTAAGCTGTTAATACCACAATATGCACATGTCGGTTATAAGTACCACAATCTGCACATGTGGGTTGTCAGTACCGCAATCTGCACATGTCGATTGTAAGCTGGTAATACCACAATATACACATGTCGGCTGTAAGTACTACAATATGCACATATTGGTTGTAAGTACCACAATCTGCACATGTCGGTTTTAAGTACCACAATATGCACTTGTCGATTGTAAGCTGTTAATACCACAATCTGCACATGTAGGTTGTAAGTACCACAATCTGCACATATCGGTTGTAAGTACCATTATCTGCACATGTCGGTTGTAAGCAACAAAATCGACACTTTTCTGTTGTAAGTACCACAATCTGCACATGTCGGGTATAAGTACCACAATCTGCACATGTCAGTTATAAGTATCACAATCTGCACATGTCGGTTATAAGTACCGCAATCTGCACATGTCGGTTGTAAGTACCACAATCTGCACATGTCAGTTATAAGTATCACAATCTGCACATGTCGGTTATAAGTACCGCAATCTGCACATGTCGGTTATAAGTATAACAATCTGCACATGTCGGTTATAAGTACCACAATCTGCACATGTCGGTTGTAAGCTGTTAATACCACAATCTGCACAAATCGATAGTAAGTACCACAATCTGCACATGTTGGTTGTAAGTACCACAATCTGCACATGTCGGTTGTAAGCAACACAATCGACACTTTTCGGTTGTATCACAATCTGCACATGTCGGTTGTAAGTACCACAATCTGCACATGTCGGTTGTAAGTATCACAATCTGCACATGTCGGTTGAAAGTACCACAATCTGCACATGTCGGTTGTAAGTACCACAATCTGCACATGTCGGTTGTAAGTACCACAATCTGCACATGTCGGTTGTAAGTATCACAATCTGCACATGTCGATTGTAAGCTGTTAATACCACAATATGCACATGTCGGTTATAAGTACCACATTCTGCACATGGGGGTTGTCAGTACCGCAATCTGCACATGTCGATTGTAAGCTGGTAATACCACAATATACACATGTCGGCTGTAAGTACTACAATATGCACATATTGGTTGTAAGTACCACAATCTGCACATGTCGGTTTTAAGTACCACAATATGCACTTGTCGATTGTAAGCTGTTAATACCACAATCTGCACATGTAGGTTGTAAGTACCTCAATCTGCACATATCGGTTGTAAGTACCATTATTTGCACATGTCGGTTGTAAGCAACACAATCGACACTTTTCTGTTGTAAGTACCACAATCTGCACATGTCGGTTATAAGTACCACAATCTGCACATGTCGGTTAAAAGCTGTTAATACCACAATCTGCACAAATCGATAGTAAGTACCGCAATCTGCACATGTCGGTTGTAAGTACCACAATCTGCACATGTCAGTTATAAGTATCACAATCTGCACATATCGGTTATAAGTACCGCAATCTGCACATGTCGGTTATAAGTATCACAATCTGCACATGTCGGTTATAAGTACCGCAATCTGCACATGTCGGTTATAAGTATCACAATCTGCACATGTCGGTTATAAGTACCACAATCTGCACATGTCGGTTGTAAGCTGTTAATACCACAATCTGCACATGTCGGTTGTAAGTACCACAATCTGCACATGTCGGTTGTAAGTACCACAATCTGCACATGTCGGTTGTAAGTACCACAATCTGCACATGTCGGTTGTAAGTATTGTCAGTACCGCAATCTGCACATGTCGATTGTAAGCTGGTAATACCACAATATACACATGTCGGCTGTAAGAACTACAATATGCACATATTGGTTGTAAGTACCACAATCTGCACATGTCGGTTTTAAGTACCACAATATGCACTTGTCGATTGTAAGCTGTTAATACCACAATCTGCACATGTAGGTTGTAAGTACCACAATCTGCACATATCGGTTGTAAGTACCATTATCTGCACATGTCGGTTGTAAGCAACACAATCGACACTTTTCTGATGTAAGTACCACAATCTGCACATGTCGGGTATAAGTACCACCATCTGCACATGTCAGTTATAAGTATCACAATCTGCACATGTCGGTTATAAGAACCGCAATCTGCACATGTCGGTTGTAAGTACCACAATCTGCACATGTCAGTTATAAGTATCACAATCTGCACATGTCGGTTATAAGTACCGCAATCTGCACATGTCGGTTATAAGTATCACAATCTGCACATGTCGGTTATAAGTACCACAATCTGCACATGTCGGTTGTAAGCTGTTAATACCACAATCTGCACAAATCGATTGTAAGCTGGTAATACCACAATATACACATGTCGGCTGTAAGAACTACAATATGCACATATTGGTTGTAAGTACCACAATCTGCACATGTCGGTTTTAAGTACCACAATATGCACTTGTCGATTGTAAGCTGTTAATACCACAATCTGCACATGTAGGTTGTAAGTACCACAATCTGCACATATCGGTTGTAAGTACCATTATCTGCACATGTCGGTTGTAAGCAACACAATCGACACTTTTCTGTTGTAAGTACCACAATCTGCACATGTCGGGTATAAGTACAACAATCTGCACATGTCGGTTATAAGTACAACAATCTGCACATGTCGGTTGTAATTACAACAATCTGCACATGTCGGTTATAAGTACCGCAATCTGCACATGTCGGTTGTAAGTGCCACAATATGCACATGTCTGTTGTAAGCTGTTAATACCACAATCTGCACAAATCGATAGTTAGTACAACAATCTGCACATGTCGGTTGTAAGTACCGCAATCTGCACATGTCGGTTATAAGTACCACAATCTGCACATGTCGGTTATAAGTACCGCAATCTGCACATGTCGGTTGTAAGTACCGCAATCTGCACATGTCGGTTATAAGTACCACAATCTGCACATGTCGGTTATAAGTACCACAATCTGCACATGTCTGTTGTAAGTACCGCAATCTGCACATGTCGGTTGTAAGTACCGCAATCTGCACATGTCGGTTGTAAGTACCACAATCTGCACATGTCGGTTGTAAGTACTACAATCTGCACATGTCTTTTGTAAGTACCGCAATCTGCACATGTCGGTTGTAAGTACCGCAATCTGCACATGTCGGTTGTAAGTACCACAATCTGCACATGTCGGTTGTAAGTACTACAATCTGCACATGTCTTTTGTAAGTACTACAATCTGCAAATGTCGATTGCAAGTACCGCAATCTGCGCATGTTGGTTGTAAGTATCACAATCTGCACTTGTCGGTTGTAAGTACCGCAATCTGCACATGTTGGTTGTAAGTACCACACAATTCACATATTGGTTATAAGTACCACAATCTGCACATGTCGATTGCAAGTACCACAGACATATTGGTTGCAAGTACCACAAATTAGCACTTATTGATTGTTAGTGGCACAGATTGGAATATCGGATCACAGAGTTTAATATTCGCTTGTGAGTGTCACAGAGTGAAACAAATCAGTATCTAGCGTCACAAAATGACACATATTGGTTGTTAATGTCACAGAGTGTCACATATTGGTTTTCAGTGCCACATTGTGGCACATACCGTTTTTTAGGTCGCATAGTGCCACATATCGGTTTTGAGTGTCACATAGTGCCACATATCGGTTTTTATACCACAATGTCTCACATTTCAGGTGTGAGTGCCACAGCATGCCATATATCGGACGCTAGTGCAACAAAATGTCATAAATCGGTTGTGAGTGTCAGAGGGCCAAATGGCAGGTGTTAATGTCACAGAGTGCCTCAAAGTAACACATATCGGTTGTAAGTGTCATATAGTGCCAACTATTGGTTGTGAGTGCCGCAGAGTATCACCTTTGGGCTTTGAGCGCCGCATAGTACCACGTATCGTTTGTGAGTGCCATATACTGCACATATTGGTTGTAAGTAGCACAGACAGCACATACATATGTGTTGTAAGTGCCCCAAATTAGCAAATATTGGTTGGAAGTGCCACAGATTGAAATATCAGAACGGTTGTTAATGCCATAGAGAGTCACATATCGGATGTGAGCGCCACAGAGTACCACATATTTATTATTAGTGCCACAATTTTCCAAATATCAGGTGTGAGTGTCACAGAGTGCCACATATCTGTTGTTAGTGCCACAGCGTGCGTTCCACATATCGGTTGTTAGTGCTGCAGAGTGCCACATAATGTGTGTAATTTGTAAC
Source organism: Cyrtodaria siliqua (assembly GCA_037043455.1). Taxonomy (NCBI): domain Eukaryota; kingdom Metazoa; phylum Mollusca; class Bivalvia; order Adapedonta; family Hiatellidae; genus Cyrtodaria; species Cyrtodaria siliqua. Next base: position 26,541 of record JAWPHD010006755.1, read on the forward strand.
TGACACTTAAGGCCAAATGTGCCGCAAAGTGCCACATATTGGATGTGAGCATCACATAGTACCACGTACCGGTTGTTAGTGCCGCAGAGTGTCACATATAGGTTTTAAGTACCACAGACTGCACATATCGGTTGTAAGTGCCGCAAATTAGAACATATTGGTTGTAATAGCCACAGATAGGAATATCGGATGTGAGTGTCACAGAGTTCCACCTTTCGCTTCCGAGTGTCAGAAAGTGACACAAATCAGTTGTTAGCGCAACAGAGTGCCATATATCGGTTGTTAATGTCACACAGTGCCACATATTTGCAGCACATTTCGGTTTTCTGTGCCACAATGTTCCACATATCATTGTCACATATCGGATGTTAGTGCCACAGAGTGCCACAAATCGGTTGTAATTGTCACAGGTTCTAATGTTGGTTGTGAGTGTCACATAGTGCCAACTATCTATGGTTAATGTCACAGAGTGTCTCATGTCAGTTTTGAGTGCCACAGACTTCCATAATTATATAGGTTGTTAGTGCCACAGGGTGCCAAATATATGTGTTTAGTGTCACAATGTTCCACATATTAGGTGTGAGTGCCACAGCGTGCCACATATCGGCTGTTAGTGTCACAGAGATCCACATATCGGCTATTAGTGATACAGAGTACCACCTAATTTGTGTAAGTGCCACAGAGTCACACATATCGATTGTAAGTGTTACAGAGTGCTAAATTTCGGCTGTGAGTGCCACAGAATGCCACATATCGGTTGTAAGTGCCACAGAGAGTGACATGTCGGTTGTTAGATCTGCAAAGTGATACATATCGGTTGTAAGTGACACAGAGCGGTATATCGGATTTGACTGTGACCGATGGCCACCTATCGGTTGTGAATGTCAGAGGGTGTCACATATCGGGTTTAGTGCTACAGAGTACCACATATCGGTCATGTCGGTTTTTAGTGCCACAGATTGCCACTTATCGCCACAGTGTCGATGTTTTGCACATATCGGTTAAAGTGCCGCAGATTGAAATATCGGATATGAGTGTCACATAGTTCCACCTTTCGCTTGTGAGTGTCACAGAGTGACACAAATCAGTCACTTAGTATCATATATCAGTTGTTAGTACCACAAAGTGCCACATATTGGCTGTTAGTGCCACAGATCCGTTATTAGTGTCAACGATTGCCACTTATTGGCTTTAAGTGTTTCAAATCAAATTTCGGTTGTAAATGACACGCAATGTCACATATCTGTTGTAAGTGTCATAGACTGGCACAAATCGGTTGTAAGTTGTATAGTGTCGCATATCGGTTGTGAGTGTCACATAGTGTCGCATATCGGTTGTGAGTGTCACATAGTGCCACATATCGGTTGTTGTAGGTGCCACCCAGTGTCGCATATCGGTTGTGAGTGTCACATAGTGTCACATATCGGTTGTTGTAGGTGCCACCCAGTGTCGCATATCGGTTGTGAGTGTCACATAGTGTCACTAATCGTTGCTGTAAGTGCCATCCAGTGTCGCATGTCGGTTTTGAGTGCCACATAGTGTCACTAATCGTTGCTGTAAGTGCCATCCAGTGTCGCATGTCGGTTTTGAGTGCCACATAGTGTCACTAATCGGTTTTTGTAAGTGCCACCGAGTGTCATTAATAAGTTGTTGTAAGTGCCACCCAGTGTCGTATATCGTTGTGAGTGTCACATAGTGTCACTAATCGGTTGTTGTAAGTGCCACCCAGTGTCACATATCGGTTGAAAATGCTAAAGAATGTCATATATCGGTTGTGAGTACCACAGAGTACCATATGTCGGTTGTGAGTGGCATAGAGTGTCACGTAGCGGTTGTGAGTGACACAGAGAGCCACATATTGGGTTTAAGTGCCGCAGGGTTCCATCTATCTGTTGTGAGTACCACGAGTATCACATATCGGTTGTAAGTGCTTAAAAGTGCCTTACATCGTTTGTAAGTGCCACACATTGCCACATGTAACAATCATATCGGATGCGAGTGTCACAGCGTATCACATATCGGCTGTAAGTGCCGCAGAGTGTCATATGGGTTGCGAGTGGCACAGAGTATCACATATCGGCTGTAAGTGCCGCAGAGTGTCATATGGGTTGCGAGTGTCACAGAGTATCACATTTAATCGTGTACGTGCCACACGGTGTCATATATTGGATGTAAGATACTACACGATTGACCGAAATCCATATACATATTATCACACAGAAGAGCCCAGTTTAATTAGACTATTAGAGATCGGTAGAATCGATGACTGCTCCCCTAAGTAGATGCTTTGTGTGTTTAACGTCGTTTCAGTAAGGGAAAATCTACAAAAATAGTAAGCTTTATATGTAGATAAGTGTGTTATTATATGATATGCGTGATTTTCTTAGACAAAAGTCAAAAGCAATAACATGCTTGCCTACTGATTAAAAGAAGAATGGTAATCCATTACACTCTAGACGATAGATTCTGATATTCATGATATATAAATGTAAATGTACAAAGAGGGATCATTCTGTCTTTTCTCAAGCTAAAGTTAGAGATACGATTCGCATGCTTTGCACCTGCTCCTATTGCTCTCTTCCAAAATGTCATGTTTCATTCCAGTCCCATTAGTACTTTTCGGGGTATGCTCTTGACAGGAATTATAAGTACAACAGTATAAAGGTCCATAACTGTAAGATGATAGAGTAACGGTTCTTGCATCATGGAACCTTACACTACAGTTGCTACCTTTTATAAAGTTAATTCGCTGTGTCAAGTTTCATTCAAATCTCATTAGTAGTTTTCAACGAATTCTCCGGACGAGAATTATAAAATACAATTACAAAATGGCAATAACTTTAAATTAAACTATGATGGAATTGTGGTTCTATTACTCTGCTCTTTCTCTTATTGTCCTCTAATTTGATAGAGTTACGGTTCTTGCATTCTACACTTTCTCCATCGTTTCTATTAGCTACCTTCTATTATGTTGTCATTGTGCCAAGTCTCATTTCAGTACAGTTAGTAGTTATGAATTTATGATTCGTACAAGATTTATAATTATACAATTAAAAAGGCAAAAACTCAAACTTGAATAAAGGTGAAGGACGGACGGACGGACGGACGGACGAGCAAAGCGGCGACTATATGGACCACCAATATGTTTTCGAGAGCATGAAAAATTAACCAATAGCCAACCCAAAATGAATTACAGTTCTGTTTTTATTAACACAGGTCAGGTAAAAACGTGGGATATCATTACGCGGTCCCGCCTTAATTCCTTATAGAGATGGGAAAGGTTATATGAGCAGGATTTTATAACGGATATTTCGACAGTAAAACATGTTTAAAAACATTTTACTGAAAAAATGCGATAACCAGTTTCAAATAACCTATTAAATGTTTTAATTTTACAATATGCAAACCTTTAAATATCGGTTTTATTTTATATCCCAGTCATTGTGCCAAGTCTCATTTCAGTACCGTTAGTAGTTTTGAATTTATGATTCGTACAATATTTATAATTATTCTATACCTAATTTATACATCCAATCGTAGACGCTCTTTCGAGTCATGTGACCGTACAATATATTTCCGTATCGGGACGCACGCGCGTACAAAATATCCCGTATTTTGTTCGTATTGTACGCTTCACAGGTTCCATGTTAAACCTATGATAAAGACCGAAACGCGTGAAAAGGTCCGAATAAAAATCAGAACCGACAGGCTTCTGTCATTACCTAACCATAAATTGTTGTCAAGTAATGAAAACCTATCTATTGCACATATTTTTATTTAATTTTCCTTTATAACAAAAAAAAAACACAAAAAACTAGCATAATATATCATTGTTTGAAACTGACCTTCGGTAGTATTTAATCACTGTTGACAACGGAGAAATGGGCATTCTTTCAAGCAAATAAAGCTTGAGAGTAAGCCATGTCGAACACAATATATAAAATACATAGACCTACATGCAATTGTGCTTTCGATGTTCATAGCGACTTGCTTGAAAGCATGAAACAAACGAAAGTTATATCCGAATTATAAATGATTGGTTAAAATAAAGGTATAGAATAAAAAGGTTACTTAACATGGTTCTGTACAATACGGGATATATTTGGACTCGTACACAGCTGGAAAAAATCATATTGGACTCGCCTAACGGCTCGTCCAATATGACTTTTCCAGCTGTGTACTCGTCCAAATATATCTCCGTATTGTACAGAACCATGTTAAATAACCTATAATTATACAATTAAAAAGGCAATAACGCAAACTTGAATAAAGGTGAAGGAAGGACGGACGGACGGACGAGCAAAGCGGCGACTATATGGACCACCAATATGTTTTCGGGAGCATGAAAAATTAACCAATAGCCAACCCAAAATGAATTATAGTTCTGTTTATATTAACACAGATCAGGTAAAAACGTGGGATATCATTACGCGGTTGGATTGGGTATGCAAGTTAATACTCGGATCACGTAATGATTGGGCCGAAATTATTGTCAGGGTCAGGTTTATGTTCGCTTGACCTTTGACATACTGGCATCAAACTCTGTATAGCCATCCCCGATACAGACATGTATACACAGTTATACGAAGGTTGGTCTAGTAAAATTTGTTACACATAATAACAACTTGGACGTAGATTTAACCAAGTTCAAGATCGAAATGAAGTTCGCTGTGATCTTAACATTTGACATTTTTTGTTATAACCAATAGCACTTGTATAACAATTTATGAAGTCTGGCCCAGTAGAACTTAAGTCATGGACGTAAATATTCTTTGAAACGCCTAGCTACAATATGTATTACACTGTTGCATGTCTGTATATCTAATATATTGTAGTAGTAGTAGTAGTAGTAGTAGTAGGATTAAAACTGTATTCTGTCTTTGGAATTTTCTAATCACTGTTAAAGGCAAGGTAATACACTGTTGTATGTCTGTATATCTAATATATTGTAGTAGTGGCAGGAATAAAACTGTATTATGTCTTTGGAATTTTCTAATCACTGTTAAAGGCAAGGTAATACACTGTTGTATGTCTGTATATCTAATATATTGTAGTAGTGGCAGGAATAAAACTGTATTATGTCTTTGGAATTTTCTAATCACTGTTAAAGGAAAGGTCATTGTTGCATATCTGTATATGTAATATATTGTAGAAGTGGTAGTATTAAAACTATGGAATGTCTTTGGAATTTTCTAATCACTGTTAAAGGAATAAACATATTAATTCATTAGTATGGGTAGTTGTTTAAAAGAATACTATTAAAACAAATATACAAATATATATGCATCTTTATTTATCATAATACTATTCCAACAAATATATATGCATCTTTATTTATCATATGTATAATGAATGAATTAATCGACATATCATGAATCATCGTTTTACAACATATGCATAGAGTGAAACTATTTGACTTTTCTCTCTTCGAAATGAAAATAAATCCTGTATTCAATACAAAACAAAAAATATTCTTTTTATTACGTACTCACAACTCGGAAACTTTATAATGCAGTAAACATATATTTTCGGCAACGTCAACGACTCAGTATGGTGACATTATCACCCATTGTCTTAGTTAAAGTTTTCCGGCCATGTTTTGTTTCATGAACATGTTTATGTGTATTTCATTCGAAATCAATACACAACAATAGCTATTTGTGCAGTATCTGTGAAAAGCGAGAATAGGATTTTATTTGATGACGTAGAAAACTTTGAACAGGTAAATTAATTCACAGGTAAATGTATTTATCAATCATCTGGCAATAGCTATGCAGCTATACAAGTCAGATTTACCTCATTTCCCCGTGCATTCACGCAGTGGTAAAAGTAGTATCTACGTCATACAAATAATACTTATTTTTACATACAACTTAATAGCGGTTTTAAATATATGTTTCTCTCCAGGACTATCAAGAAATGTTCAATGACGTTTAAGAGTTAAATTTGTTAATTGATAATACTACAAAGCGAGTGGCCATTCATCTTTAAAGTGATTTATATGCCAGTTGCATACCAACTTTCTGAAAAAAAGGTTGTTTTTTTTGAAAAGCTGTAAACCGGCGAAGTGACACAATTTAAAAACAAAATTCTAAAAAATAATAAAATCTGTTTTGACATTTAAAGAAGTATTTCCGGAATTGAACAACAACCGTGAACATATAATCTGATACAGTTTACATGCGAAAATATAAATAATGAAAATATAGGTTTTGTTTTAATCATAAAATCCACTATTTCACTGGAAAGTATAAATGAATAGAAATATTCGCAAAATTATTAAAAAAAATAAATGCCAAAATACATCACAAGTGTACAAAATCATCAAAACATTGTAATTATTGGATAGCTTTTCAGTGCATCACAAAGGTACAATACCATCCAAATAGCGCTTTACAACCTACAATTTCAAAAACATTTCAACAATACATAATCTATAAATGCATATATGTACACGCGATAAATCATGTAAATGTATATAAAGTGTCCTCTTGCACACAGTATTCATATCATTTTTCGACATGTGATTGGTTGGAGAAAAACAATATACATTGAACGTTTCAGTATGAAGTCTTGTACATGTCATGTTTTGTACATAAATATTAAACAATAGAAAGTGCAATGGACAATAAAAATGTATTCGCCTTTTACTGTGTAATATAAGTTCCATTCAGTGGCCTCGTTTTGGCAAAACATATATACTGAAACGAAAAAGAAACGCACCTCTGGATTTTCCGCAATATGTACACTTGCACAATTTTGCAAACTCTTTACGTTAAATACAATATTGAAATGGCTCAATTTTTCAAATAGGGATTTCAACATTTATAAATTTCTTGTTACAAAGTGTACTGTGATTAAAACGTCTACAACATCACAGCTGTGTCCTTTCTCTAACTAACTGCAACTTTTTTTATTTACAAAACATCTTGAGATTTCTTCGGAATATTATGTGTAACTAAGTGTGCGGTATATACAATATATAGCGAAAATTCCCGAGTTGCGTTTCTTTTTCGATTCAGTATATAACAGTTAAATTGAGTTTTACGGCGGACCAACACAAACAAGTTAAATGGCGCCAACAGGAATGAACATTCTGGGCCCATCCTCCATTTACATCGAAATATAAAATATGCAGAATGGGCCTAGAATCTTCTCTTCTCGTCTGCAGAACTGTGGAGTTGCTGCGAATTCTGTAAACACTCAATTTGTACTGGAGCCACCAATCAAATAGCACCTGAAACATTAGACACCGTTACACCAGATACAATTACAATAGAATGAATTGTTTTGTTGGGTCATCATATATAATATTTTAATATTATATCTATTTTTAACACTGTTCAAGAAAAAAGTCATCATTTTTTATAGAGACATATTATGGCAATCCTGAAATATTTTAAACTCGCCCCGTCCCTTTAGTGTCTCTAAGTAACTTACATATTTTCAGATCATATATAGAATATTATGTCAGTGCCTTTTACTATCAAGTTTATTAGGCGAGGCTTAGAAAACGAATAATGGCGAGGCTCTTATTAGGCGAGGCTTAGAAAACGAATAATGGCGAGGCTCTCTGCCTCGCCATTATTCGTTTTCTAAGCCTCGCCTAATAAACTTGATAGTAAAAGGCACACATAATATTCTATTTATCATGTAGATTATCCACATTTTTTGGTATGAATTACTATTATTACCTATTTCTCAGAATGTTACGCTTATCGAGGACGCCGCCATGTTGTTGTTTTTTGCTTGTTTTATGACGTCAGGCAACGTTACGTGCATGACGTCAGATAACGTTACGTACAATAAATGCCGAGGGATTCCGCATTGATTTGCTCTATTGGTCAACTTGCCTAATAAAGCAAAATTTATTAGGTCACCCCTTTATTAGGCAGAAAAGTGCATATCTGCATGATAATATAAATTATTATATGAATAGTTCAAAGCAATTGTTTTTGCATATTACTGACTGTTGACTACCAATAATGTATTTAAACCTATGATAGAATAAAGAAGAAAAACTGAACACCTTTTGAGTTTAAAAGCATGTTTAAAATTAAAATCATACTGGAATAATAAATCGAGTTGCTAATTTTAATTCTTGATAAATACGTCAAGATTACCGTGTCCCTTTAACATAAATGCTAATAGTTCCTCCTTATAATCATTAAAATCCTACAAAGCATATTTCGTTTGCACCAACACCAGTACCCTCCCATAAACAAACAAACACATGCGTACACATCAACAAAATGATATTACATTTTAATACATTTTTTTTTTGTTGTTGTAACTTTACATAAATGATATTCAATGACTATCGTCCTGCATTTTGCAAATCATTTGGATTTCATTCAACACAAATCTAGAGTTTGTAAAATATCGCTAAGGCCGACCATAAAAAAATTGTTGGTTTGTTATTTCCCTACCTACCCACCAAAAAGGGCCCTACCCAAAACTTTTTATAACAATTCTTTAACATTTGTTTTTTTACTGTTTTTAGTATATTTTTCTATTATTTCTTACGTTTTTATACTGTCTTTGGCAAAAGAAAATCACCTGCCTACCTACTCACAAAATCCTGGGTCGGGAAACAGCAAACAAATATATTTTTAAGGATGGCCTAAAGTTGGCAACTTGCTATAATTGAATTAAAATGGGTTTTAAGGAGCAACAACACATGAAAGGTTATATGGCGCCTAACAGGAATGAACATGCCAGGCTCATCATCCATGTACATCGAGAAAAAATATGGAGAATGGGCCTAGAACCTTCTCACCTGCAGAACTGAAGAGTTGCTGCAAATTCTATTGTAGACACTCCATTTACGTTGGAGCCACGTTTATTGTTTTTCTGCCGATGCTCTAGTTTTTTGAGCGAAATGGCACCTGAAACAATGCAGGAGTCATGATGAAAACCTTTAATGAGCATGAACAAAAAATGATAAAATGAACATGTTTTTTTTTTTTGGTGGGGTCTACCCCTCTGCCTACCCCTCCAACGGGATCTGCAGTGGCCCTTTTGCCCCGGAACCACGCGGGGCGGCAACTTGCTATAAAAAACATTTAAAGTTATATGCATACCTCATTTAGCATATGTGTTACATGTACCAAATTATATAGCATATAGAATTGTTGTACCATTAACAAACAATAAACTTAAATATAAATTGTAAACAGTAATATATTTCTAAGTGTGCACTTATATTCACACAATTAAAACACAAGAGGTTTCTTTTACCACAATGGTTAGGGTATTATCTTTTCTATGTGTAAGGGTCTATGTATCAGGTTATAATAGCCTAAATGTTTCTCCATGCCCCTGCCATAGTAAAGCAAGAATGTAAATGACCTTCCAAAATTAAAAAATTAAATAAAACCTGGTTAGAATGCTGGGAAACTTACTTTATTATCAAACCAATCATGTCTAGTGGGAAGAGTGGGTGTGGGAGGTGGAGCTGAATATCTTCTAAGAAAGAGTTCTAACACTGGGACAAAGGTCACCCTTGCAATTGCATACCTTTTCTAAGTTCGCTTTTTGACATTTATATCTAAAACTGTCAAAAACATGATGACCTGCATTTTAATAACTTGTCCAGAATACAGTTACAGCCAAGAAATAACAGAAACCTGCAACAAAAACAGTTTGTTAAAGAACAAAAAGAGTAGCTCTTTTTAATAGAGAGCTATACTTTATAATCAAAAACAGAAGATGTGATTACTGGTAGGAACACTGAACAGTGAAAATCACATAAACCGGTTTATATTAGAAACTCTCATTAATGTTGTAACAAGTATATGGTTTATATTATTCTGATAAACACAATAACATATGTTCATGTATTTTCACTTATTACTATTCATCCTAGTAATTACATCTTCCCTTTTATAAATTACACAGCCACGATACAAGACCAAACCATTGGATGACTTTAAAATCAACCAAACCATATTTCAGTAAATATAGCATGTATTGGGTTTATTAAGATAGATGTCGCGACAGTAAACACATTTTGTAAGATCGTAGTTCTCTTGATAGCCTAAAAAATGGCTTCGAACAATTCTCACTGAAAACAATGTAAAAGTTATGGTAAATTATTACTTTTATATAAACACGTTACAGCTAACCTTTTAAACTAATCATGATCTATATTGTCGTCACGTGTCCAATATGGCTGCCACAATAGTCCATTTCTTAAATGGCCTAAGTAGTTAAAAAGTGTTCATAAAAATAGTTTCCTTTCAATATGTTCTTCAACTGTGCATTGTGGCTCCGTTCCTAGTATATGTGTAAACATACTTATATCTCTTATTGTCTCTACCATATGTACACAAAAACAATATAAAAATATAAACAGATTCATGTATTCGTACTCCTTTTTTTACAAATATAAATGGTAACACATATATATTTTTCAAACAATAAACAATTTGGTAAACAACACGTTCATATAAACCTCCATCAATGACATGAACTCGGTTTACGGTTTTAACGTTTCACGTAAAGGCTATTTTTAAAGACAGTAAAGGCATACTCAACAATATGTTAAAGAAAGAAAGAAAAGCTGATTACTGTGTAGGTTATAAAATGCCAACAGAGTGGAATAATACTGTCTCGACCAGCAATTACAGTTGTTTAACAGTTGTTTTTACAGATAAAGAATGAAAATAATAAGATGCAAATATTTCCGAATCTTGTCGGATTACTCGGGGGTACAATCATAATTGACAATTTGCCCGTGACGCTGTCAGAAAGCAAAGCCTACTTTGAATCTAAAAAAAACAATAACATCAAACAATTACAGTTTGCAATACCCTTAAGCGCTATATACAAAAGCAACTGTACACAACACATACTGTTATAATTACTTAACCTGGTTACAGTATTGATGTTGGCTTAAAAATGAATGTGGAATGTAAAAATATACATAAATACGCATCCAAATACCAATGCAATTTATAAGAAAATGGAAACAATTAAAAAGTAAATGTAATAGATTGTCCTAGAAACATAAACAGAACTGGCGGGTTTCACATACGTCGTCGGGATTTAGACGAATCCGTGTACATGTCTAAACTTTTCTTGTGTTTGTTGTTTCCACCTTTTTAATTGAAATTCTCGAAATTACATCTTCCGCAAAACTTTTTCGAAATAACAGCTGAATTAACGACGTTTAAATCACAGCCTATGGCGATTTTTCTAAGACAAATGCCTCTTAAAAGTGTATAGTTCTATATACTTCGATATGTTAGAAATAGCTACATATTAAATTATACATACCACCAAACCAATTAACTCATCAAAACGCGTGCGTTAAATAGCATTTTACAAGTGTATTTACATTTATTCTATCCATACGTTCCAGTTAAAACAACAGTTGTCAAACGACAAAGGAAATAGCGCTCGACCTTCAATGCCTAGTTTATTTTGAGAAACTAAGTTGAGAAGGGGGCATTGCTTAACAGAATATTGGCACTAGTCTCCACGAGTTCCATTTATTTCAGTGAATACATATGTTTTGTGTCTGTGAATACATATGTTTTGTGTTGTTTTGTGTTGTTTTGTGTCGGTGAATACATATGTTTTGTGTTGTTTTGTGTCGGTGAATACATATGTTTTGTGTCAGTGAATACATGTTTTGTGTCAGTTAATTCCATCAAGGGGTCGTTTGCATTGTTTATTACTTTTGTCTTTTCGTTTGTCTGTTTGCGTGTTTGTTTTTGTGTTTTGTGGTTGACTGTCGTCCTTGAATGCTGCTTTCCCTGTCCGATATTTTTATCCTTTTTTTTCAGAGATATTATGAACATTTTAATATTTATCAAAAAACATAAATGAAACAGGAGCATAATTATGTTTAAATGTGTAACAGCGTTATGGCACCTGTCTCTACGAGCTTTATGTCAATAAATACATCTGAAAAGTTTCATTTAATTTTTTCAAGGGGTATCTGCGATATAATTAGAAATCGATTATTTATATTTAAACAAAAAAAGGTAAGTCCAACATAGGAGCATACTTATGCTTATAGCATTTGCCTCTTGTCTGTCTCTTGTGAGTTTCGTGAAGAATCATTGAACTTAACGAAACTCACAAGAGGCAAGTGATTTTAAGCGAATTCAGAGATATAAGCATACCAAAAATGTTAACCAACGCCGACGAAGAAGCCAACGCTGATGCCGGGGCGAGTAGAATAGCTTTCATTTTCTTCGAAAAGTCGAGCTTCAAGGTATAAGATACATAATTTATGTACAAGGCACAGTTAGTTTTTTTTCAAAACCCGCTTATTAAAGGGAACATGACAATCTTGAAGTCTGCTTTACACATGTTCACGTATCGAAACAAACCAAGCGTCTACAAGAGTTATCACTAGCCGCACCCCATCGCCACACTTCCCCACTCTCACACACACACACACACACACACACACAACAACACCCACCGCCATCTCCCCCACTCCTCCTCCCTCAATTCAATAGGCCAGTTTATTTTTTAAACAAATATTTGGTAGTTTTTCTTTTCTCCTAAAGTAAATTGTACTCTGTCATTTAAATTGATAAAAGTGTTGATATTATACCATAAATTGTGTGTAAAATACGAAAAAACTCTTGCGAAATTTGACTCCGTAAGTGGTTCCCGACCATAAATGAACTAAACGTTATATCTGGGGATGGTGTCAACATTAAAGATACCATCATTGTATTTTTACTTTGTAAAGGTCACCTTGTGTTTCCAAGAACAGCAGTAGTTTTGGCCTAGCAAGAATTTGTGTATATTCGTCAAATTGGTTTGCGAGCAGGATCATCAAACCAGCCAGTCATATCATAGCACAAAAACTGTTCAACGTGTGCCTTTTGCCCTCCAATAGCAAGCAATTGACGGAAACGCATCTATTTGTTGCCATTTATTTATCATTCTTTGCATATATTTCCATTGTTTTAAACATTGTTCACATTCTCCTCTGATGTTATTGGACTCTAGTTAATTCACTGCGTCCCTTTCCGCCTCATAAGTTCTTGTCTACAATTATCATCTAACTAGACAAAACATATTGTTTTACACTGATTATTTCTTTTGTTTGTCAAACACCATTTGTGTTGCAGGTAACTATATTTTGTGTTGATAATCAGATACACAGCTTTTCGAGCTCATAGCCACAGCATCTCGGTATATATCGAAGGTATATATTACATGTACATGACGTATACTTGAACAAAGCACTAGTTCGTGGGTGCTCTGTTTATACGTTCGCCAAAAAAGGAACTGCCTCGCCGATTGCCCTAACCTATAAATGATGCAGGTTACGAACATCGATGAGGGAGTTCAGACTGTGACATGAATCGGAACCTCACCGGGGTAACAAACGGAGATGTTCTTGAACGCCTTTTTGCCTATAAAGACCCAATATGTTTAAATTGCATTGACGGTAATTACTGTTTTATTTGTGAACTTTGTTGATAAAAGCGAGGAAAAATATATAATTTGTAGATTTAATCATTTTAACAGATCGCGGATTCATTCCATCACTTAAAACACGGTATACGGGGGATACGATATATTCCATCTTCATCTAGTTCTGTAATATTACTTCTTGGCATTTCTTTTAGAATATTACCAACTGCTTCTTCTGTCTGTGAATTATGTGACTGATGCAGTGATTTTCTGTTGTACTATTATACTACATATCGGCGCTGTTTTCAGTGGTGTGTTTGGTTGTTGTCGTTTCCTTCCTGCTAAGTTTTATATGGCATCGTTGGCAGACAACAATCTTTTCACAACTTAAAATTTCCACCAGTTGGTTGCATCGTTGACATCTTACATGTCCAATTCCTCGGACATTAAATGCCTCATAACCGTGAGACATACTAAACCCGACCACAAATTCGACCCTTGCTCCTATATAGTATGAACCTCTCATTTCAGCTCTAACAGGAACGAAGAAAACCTTCACTGATATCAGATTGTTTTTACCTAGATCTAGATCAATGTACCCACCAGCCGGTTTATCATTAGGGGGGCATATTGTTCCTTTGACAATTTCCAGTGTGTTCGAATATGCGTCTTTTGATTTATATCGAATTTCCCGACCTTCAATCTGTCCAAAGAAACGCCTTCCAGGAGCGAGCCGGCGTATACTTGTTGTTGGAGAACCAAGCCATTCTCGTGGGTATCTTGGCTTCGCTATGTGCTTTGAATACTTCAGCAATTCTTCTTTTAATCGCTGAGCTTCAATGAGAAGTTCTGTATTTCCGTTTTTTCCTCCAGAACCAAATCCTAGTAGGCTCTTCGTTATAAACAAATAGAACCTTGAATTTTGCGTCTGTAATAGGTCGTACCATCTCTGGACATGCTGAAGAACTTTTTCAATGGAATAGTCATCCCGAAACAGGGTATGGCGAATAGCGAACAGCCATTCGCTATAATCGATATCCATGGCTCTCTTTGACAAAACCTGCTTTCCGTCATTACCGTCATTAGCCTCCGCAAAATTTTTCTCATATTCCATGACAATGTATTCGATGTCAGCCTCTTCTGTAACTGACTCGAGAACACCATACGCTTTCTTTTTGCTGTACTGCATCTTGCGTATTGCTATTTTCATTCTCCGTGTTTGGATATTATCTTCCATTCTGTGTAAAAAGTGACCTGGAGTTCTGGTGTTGAACAGTGCAGCGTACCACTCCTGACAATTAATTATGTTATTGTCCATTTTGTCCGGTTCAATTACACTAAAGCATTCGATAAAGAGCTCATCCAGTGCAACGTAACTTTGTTCGACAAAGTATGCACTCTCTGTTTTGTTCTCGTCTACGTACTCGTGTATGTTTTCACAACCTCCATTGCTATTTACAAAGTCGCAAAACATCAGCCTTACAGTTATCTCACCGATAAAGCCAAAGCTTTCTTCACACCCTGGAGGTGTGACTTCCCTACACTTAGTGAAATACTCACAAGCAGATATAATGCTTTGAAGCAACTTGCTTGCTGTATCGTCGAAGTTCAGCTCGTCTGTTCTGACTCGCGGTTTGTCTCCCAGATATTTTCCTGTGTACTTGGATACACGCAGTAAAAGCATGTTCCCATACATATGGTATATATGCATCAAAGTAAGCTTCATGTTGTGTGGGATTTCATCATTTGATATTAAATTCACCTCACGGTCACATATCTCCAATGCTTTCTTGAAACAGTTCTCGGCTGCTTCCTCTTCTTCAGGGCGACATATTGTATACAATCGACCTAAGTGTGCAAGAAATTGCGATTCCATAGGAAATGATTCCGTTAGTTGCTTGAGAACATTAAAGCGTTCTGTGTATGGTGCTTTTGAACACATATCTTCCAGAATAGGAGACAGTCTAGGTTTCTTGGACCTATTGACTTGTGTTTCGTTTTCCCCAACAGGCCTGTTGTCCCGACTAATAAACGTACGCGTCATGATCTTGCATATACTGTATGGTGAATTTCCTCTGCTCCGCGCACCTGCTTCTTTTATAAACGCGACAGCGAAAGGCTCTAGTTTTGCTTTAGCTGCTGTGCAAATAGAGGACGACAGATCTCTTGGCAAAGTCTTTGGCCATAATAGTATGTGATCTAGAATTTCTTTTCCAACATAATAGTGACTTATCCGAACAACATTGGACTTTCCTTCAGAAGGGTCGTTTACGATAAACTCTTTCATTTCGTCTGGAAAGTTTTTCAGCTGAATAATACCGTTGTTGTCGGCTGTGCCCAGCAAATTCGAGAAGAAGTGACAGGGAATGGTTGTCTGGCCGTAGTAATAAACTAACGACAGTATGCCTAGAGCTCTCTGCCAAGGTTGAAGTTCCCTGTTTGAGTTTTCGTTTAGCCTTAGAAAGCCCTTAACGTATGACTCGATTCCTTTGTACTCAAAACTGTGGACTGCGAGTCCAAATTCAAAGATCGAACGCTTTTGCATTTTTTCGACATCTTGTCTCAATCTTTGAACAGCTCTACGTTTGTTTTCTGTTTTACACTGTTTGGAGTACTTCAATTCTAAAACTCCTGCCTCTTTAGCTGAAACGTATGTTTTCAGCCAAAATATGCCCTTTTCGTAACTCGGGTTTTGTGTTTCAATGCTGTAAGGATGTCGCTTCACGTATAGGATTATTAAACAATAATCTCTAAGCATTCGTTGGAGGAGGTTCATTCTTTGTTCTTCTTCACCATCCATTAACAATACAATTGGAAGATGGGTCTTATCACTTAGAAGCTGTATTTTATCGGCTAGATCTTTAATTGATGAACCGGTTCTGTGTTTCACCTGTGCACATGGTGTCTTTTCCTTAAGATCCCAAAGTATTCTTTGCGCGAGAGTTGTACCTCCGGACCCCGGTGCGTGCATTAAAGTTATGCATCCTGCTTTACAGATATCAATATGTCGTTGTACAATAAATCTCTTGATGTCATTCAGCATGTCTCTTTCAGCATCTACATGGCCGGCGCCAACATGATACCACCATGCCCAAGGTAATGTACCACCTTTAAAGAAGTTATCTTCCTCCTCTAGCAAGTTTTTCTGATCGTACTGGATGTTTGTTTTGTTTTCGAGATACAGCACTTCGAGATCTTCTTTCAGAAGCTGAGCTTGTTGTTCTGTGATATGCAAATCTACTGTTGGAACACTTGTAGGCAGCTGATATTCAGATGGGTCATATTCTCGTACTGAAGACATTGAACTAGAAATAGCTTTACACACGTCATGTAAGCTCATTTCGATCGTTATCATATTGCTTTCGCATGTGTCTTTAAAGACAGTCAATATGGATTTCGCAACGTCAGACTTTGCTTTACCGTCATCTACAAGAACTATGGAGCAACTCATATTGTCTTCTATTTCGGTCAATAAGAAGCTCATATGCTGTGCTATTTCTGAGTCCGACCAAATAACGACTATCGTGAAATTGGTATATCCTTCTTGAAATTTTTCTAACTGCAGTACTTGTGACTTCAGTTGCCCTTTAACTTGTCTTTTCCATTTCTTGAAATCGTTTTCTGTTCGTGTATCGGGTCGTTCACTCCAGCCTTTCATGAACATCCAGTTTGTGCTTCCATCCATGATATTGCATTTATCTTGCCAGCTATTGATATGCAGAGCACGTCTTTTCCCTATGTTTTCCTCAACATATGACAAAAGACCCGATGATCTACTGGTCGGGTCGAAGTCAAAGACTGCTGTCCAAGGAACTAGGGATATAGCATTCAGATTTGTAAACTGCTCCGTTTTCCCAATTATAAGTATGAAATGTCGCCCATTGCCAAAATTACTTACGGAGTCCAAAAAGTTTTTAAATTCAACTGGCCTTGAATTGGGTTTAGAGGAAAGTGGACTTTTATCTTGCAAATTAGAGCTAATATTTATATTAGTAAAAACATTCACATTCTCTGCTTTAATATGTTGTGTAGTGCACGCCGCCTGTGCATATGATTTCTTTCTGTCAATGGAATCACCCGATGAAAAGCGATGTCTGGCTGATAGTTTGTCAAGTGTTAATTGATCGATTCCGCCACAAGCTCCTGATGAAATTAATAAACGTGTTAGATTAGTGGTATGCACATACTGATTAAACTAGTTTTAAAATTAAACATTATCAAACTAGAACTATCACTGAAGGTGATTAATACCCTCACTTGGTGACCTGTTTGAATATGTTTTAGTCTAAAAAAGGTACTGATTCTGTATTTTCATATAAATTAACAAAAGAACACATTTACAGCAAATTATGAGAAGGTGATTAATATTCCGGCCCGGCATTGGTGTCCAGTCACAATAGGTATCACTACCTTAATATGGATGCGTGGCAAACTCTGAAATTCCATATAAGGTGATGGTGACCTCGCTTTGACCTACTGACCCCAAAGGCAATAGAGTTCCTCCTCTCACTTAGGGTAATGTATGTATGAAGTTTTAAAAGTGCAGGTGTTTCAATTTTGAAGTTATCATGAAGAATGCATGTTTTTTATATAAGGTGACAGTGACCTTGACTTTTGATCTACTGACCCCAAAGGCAATAGGGTTCCTCCTCTCACCTAGGGTAATGTACCTAAAGTTTTACGAGTGTAAGTGTTACGGTTTTGAAGTTATTATGCAGAATTCATATTTCAATATAAGGTGAGTGTGACCTTCACCTTTGACCTAGTAACCCCAAAAGCAATAGAGTTTCTTCTCTCACATAAGGCAATGTACCTATGACGTTTTATGAGAATAGGTGTTACGGTTTTGAAGTTATTGTGCAGAATGCATATTTCCATATAAGGTCAGTGTGACCTTAACCTTTGACCTACCGGCCCCAATTGCGATTGGTTTTCTCCTCTCACATAGGTAAATGTAGTTATGAAGTTTTATGAGTGTAGGTGTTATGGTTTTGAATTTGAAGTTATTGTGCGGAATGTCCATATAAGGTCACCGGGACCTTTACCTTTGACCTACTGCCCCAAAAACACTAGGGTTCCTCCTCTCACCTAGGGCAATGTACTGAGGTTGGGTCTCATACTTTTGGAGTTATCGTGTAGAATATGAAAGTGAACGGACGGACGTACGGACGCATGTACGGACGGACGGGCGTACGGACGGACAACCATATACCATAATACGTCCCGTTTTTCAAACAGGCGTATACAAATGAGATATTTTATATTCGATATCTTTCATTGTAAATCACACTTGAATACTATAATGGTGTATTAGATAATTACCTTCAACATCATGAAAATCACCTCGAGAAGTGTCTAGCAACATATTTGAGTCCCCGACTTGCACATTTTTTCCATACATAGTCTGTGTGATGTGAACACCTAAACGAAAATGAATATAAATGTTAAGGCGATGTTATTAAAGAGTTATTAAGTACTCATTTCTGCTACTGATGATATTGTCGTTGTTGTTGCCTTTGACCGCTTTGTCGGTGTCGTTTTTTGTTGTTGTTGTTTTTTTTTTGTGTGTGTGTGTGTGTGTGTGCGTGTGCGTGTGCGTTTTTCAGTAGAAGCATTTGTTAATATTTTATATAATAAAATGTTTTGATGATCGCCAACCACAAGAATAACACGTTCGTTAATATGAAGAGCCCGGGTCAAAAATGGCGGCGCCTTAGATGTCAAAAGTTTTAAATATATACTTATTTCACATGTCTTCCACAGACGTTTATTGGGAAGAATTTTAAAAATAATATTCTCTAAACCGACAAGGCATAGAGTTGTCATATATTGCATTTAGCATTGGCTTATTGTCATCTATCAAGTTTGTTCAAATGATGAACCTAGTGTCAAGTTTGGCCCCGCTCAGTGGAACAAAGTTTACATATAGTTTTATAAGAAAATATTTTACAAGTGCTAACTAAACTACAAGAGTTCTAATATTTTAAATGTGATCCTCAAACAGGTTTGTTCAAATGGTGACACTGGGTTTAATTTCTGAGTTCATAGTTTACATAGAGTTACACACATTTTGTTTTAAATATTGCCCTCTGAAACTACGATCGTTAGAGTTCTAATATTCTGCAAACAGAATTTGCTTATTGTCCTCTGTCAATTTTGTTTAAATGATGATCCTGGGTTCAATTTAAATCATGCCATTGTAACACTACAGCCTTGCCACTGTATTTAACCTAACAGTTACAAATGTAACACACTTGTATTCGAATACACCCCTCGTATAACTGATCATGCAATGGGAGTTTTCTAATACTGTCCGTTAGTTGTTGGTTAATCATCTGAACACCTGTTTTGTTTACCTGTTCTAAACTATGGATTCTCTGAATTAAGAGGTATTTGCCATCTTAGTGGAGACCATTCGCTGAAAGGTCTTGTGGGTAATTTATGCATACAATGAGGTAATCACCATGGCATTAACCTGTAGCTACACAGGTCAATGTCCATATGTGAGGCATGACTAACTGCCGAAAAGCAATATAGCTTCAAGTATAATACTGAGCGCACGGAGAGAGAGCACAGAGTCTGGGGCCGGTGGTTAAAGAGTGGAGAGTCAGTCTATCTTGTAGGATGGATTCCCGCAGTCTAAGACAAGGTGTGGGATAAGTTAAACTATACTATGTAAACCAGTATATTAGTGCAGTCATCGTTACATACTAATAAGAAGATTTGAACATTTGAAAGTTTCTAAATACTATTATACTTTGTGAACCTAAGACATTTAATTATAGGGACTATTAAGTAGTTAACAAATGGACGTACTAAAAACCACTATACTAAACGGATATGTTTATATATATAACAGGATTATGAATGTGTAATTATTCGGACTGTTTTATATGTACTAATAAATTATGGAAATCACAACGCGAAGTCCGGACCTTGTTATTAAATGTACCAAGCATAGCATACGACCCCGAAGTGCTACACCATAAGCGTCATAGTTTTACATAGGATATAGGAAAATAGGAAAATCTTTAAAAACAACTTCTCCTCTGAAAGAACAAGATGTAGAATAGGGATCAAATGTTCTACATATATATGGTTATCAAACAATAAAGCCAACTTGCCCTGAATGTCTAACCTTGTCCATTGTAGACACTTGCAACAGTAACAAAAGTAGGTCGGATCTGCTAATTAAGTTCAGAAACAATTTTTTAAAATATGTTCATAAAGTTCTATTATATAAATATTGCATTCCTGTGAGGGTCACAATGGATATTGTCAACCTGAGGAAAATAATGTTTTTCCGAAGGTTAGCAATATCCACTGTCACCCTCACTGGGATGCAATATTTATTTTATTTACATACCGGAAAAAAAAAGGTTTTTGGGAAAAAGAAACCCGTAAAAAAAAAAGGTCTATTTCGGTCTTATTAAAAAAGGATGTTTTTTACTTATTTTTTGAAACAGGTTTGATTTAAATAACACGTTATGGTCAACAAAAATATTATGTTTTATATTATATCTTGGAAAAGGTGCGCATTACATCAACATTTTAAAAACATAAATGACATAATACATATTCTAAGAAAGTGTTCATTTATTTCCTCATAACGTGCCGGTCATGGGGATTTTTTTTTAACTATTTATAAACTTGCTGTGACGTCGGATTTTATCATTAGAAATACATTGATTCCGAGATGATGGAATTGGGGTGTGGGGGTGACATTAAAAACATTGCTGACTTCATTCCAGGGTGTGACATTACAACAGCGTACGACAGCGCGACATATTAAATAGGAGTCTATAGGAATTTAGCATGGAGGATTAGTTTAAACTTATTTATTTTACATCGATTGTAACGAAAGCTCTATGAACTTATTTGAATCACTCTCGATGTCTTCCTGGGTAGAACCAGTACTAAGCAATGCAGATAAAGTGTCTTGCTCAGGGACACAACGCATATGGCAATGACGGGAATCGAACCCACGACTTTTGGATCATGGATCTATCACTAGACCACAGCGCTCCACTAAAATTCCCATTAAATTGGAATGACAAGCTTCACCACAAGTATAATAAATTGGCAGGATCAGGTTACCAGTACAGGTCAGTGGTCAGATGTTTTTCTGAGATATTATCTGGCTTCCTATTTTGCAATTCATTTAGAACTGAGAGTTGCATGTTTTTACAGATCATTATTGTACGAATTTGTGTTGTACTTTTTAATTAGAATTAAATAGTTATATGTTATCAAATTAGTACATCAGAAGGTATTTCAATACATTGTCTATATAAAGAAAGATGCCTGCAATTTGTCTTATGTAGGTAAATCAGTAAAATGCTGTGCAGGGTAATAATCATAACTTTGATAACACTCAACTGAATAATCCGCCTTTTTAAAAAACAAATCATGTTCGTCCGTCCGAGTGTATTTTACACCTATCTCCTCCTACATTGTTTGAGGTATGAACTTGAAACTTCGGTATATATGATATATGTGTAGTGTTGTGCAAGTGTTTATTAACATTTTCTTACCTCTCCAGGGGACATGGTTGGGGTTTGTGTGATGTGAGTGGGCGTTGTTTTACATTAAAAGTACAATTACTCCTATGTGCTTAAAGGGACACATGGCAATCTTTGTTTTTATCAAGCATTTAAATTAGCGCCTCTAATCCAGTATCATTTCGACTTTAAACTGTTTGAATATAATTAAATATTCTTCTTATTCTACCACAGTACCAATATATTATTGTTGCAATATTCTTAACAATAATTTTGTTTATACATTTTTTATAATTAATATTAATAATTGAACAAATACAAGTTATGTAGAAAAACTAACAGAATGCCGCGAGTTTTTAAAGAATCAAGATTGCCGTGTGTCCCTTTAACTGCAGGACTGGAGTATGTAATTGTCTTTGTATTATCGTTGGCTAAATGGTCAATATAACGTTTTCTTTGCGTGAATCCTGGGTCATACCCTGGTGGTTGGACTTGGCGAGGTAGGCAGGTTCAAAACTCTTTTTTTTCAAAAAGGATTATGTTGCATATCAAATAAAAAAATGCCCGAGGGTCATCTTCTGTGGTGGGGATGGGTCAGAATATAGAAGTAAGTATATATCCGATGTTTATTTTCTCATTCTTCTCTGCAATGCAGACTTTAAACTTTCACTATGTTGTCACTGGCTTACATGCCACTACATGCCACTAATTAAAACGTGTGGGGAATAAATCTGATGGCGTGCCATCGACTTGCTCTAGTTTGTTAATACTACCTACAACATAAATGTTAAATATACCGTATTATTTATTCATCAATGACAATGTTAATTGTGTAACTTGTACTTAAAGGGAATGAAGCGACACAGCTAAACCATCTTTATTATTGAAAGTTCTGAAAAAATTAAATACGAATGAAAGAATTATCGAAATCGGATGATAAACAAAGAAGATACGATCATGTAAAGGTTCTGTTAAAACGGATATGGAAGCCGCCATTTTTAGAGCTATGACATCACAGTTCTAAATGACCATATATGGAATATTTATAAATATGAAATTTACTTATTGATAGGAAAAAAATGACAGCAACTGTAGGGCCTATGAAAAATATATATATTTAATGGCAATAATGCTTTATATGGCCAGTAAAGGATATTGCATTTATTTGCAGTGGTTTTCTTTGGATTTTCTTTGCTTTAAATGATATTTATCAATATTCCATATATGGTAATTTAGAACTGTGATGTCATAGCTCCCAAAATGGCGGCTTACATATCCGTTTTAGAAAAACCTTCAAATGGTCATATCTTTTTTGTTTATCATCCGATTTTAATAATTCTTTTACATTTTCCCAAGTTTTTCAGAACTCTCAATAACAGAGCTTGTTTGGCTGTGTCGCTACATTCCCTTTAACTTGGAGGTTGTTCCATGGATCATTTTTAAGGTCAATATTATTCATTTTCAAGGTCAATATTCAACACAAACTATATTTTCAACGTCAAAGAATAAGCATGACTTTCAAGTGCACTGGTCACTCGAATAAGGCTGTTATTTTTTTTGTCGCACTCTTGGCAATGTGATGTGAAGTTCTAAAAGCTTCTATCAACAGTCCGTAAATACCCATACCCTGAAAACTAGGTCACTATGACCTACTTTCTCCAAAATATGCGTTGTTAAACTTTTTATTTAATTTTGGGCTTGGGGTGTGGGGTGGGGCTATTCACTTTTTGTTATATATCAGCATTACCATGTCCGATCTTCATCAAATTTTAACAGCACCTTTCTCTCCTCAAGCACCTTCCTCTCCTCAAGCACTAACCATACCATCAAAACTAGATCACTGTAACCTACTTTCTCCAAAATATGCCTTACTTTAACCTTTTTGTTTAAGTTTGAAATTGTCATGTCCGATATTCATCAAACTTTAACAGCACATTCCTCTGATTACACTGATAACTAGGTCACTATGACCTACTTTCTCCAAAATATGCCTTACCTTAACCCTTTTGTTTTAGTTTGGAGTGGGGGGATTAACTTTTTGTTATATCTCAGCATTAATCCGACTTTCATAAAATTTTAACAGCACCTTCCTCTCGTAAAGCACTGACAATATCCTGCAAACTAGGTCACTGTAACCTTTTTCTCCAAAATATATGTTATGTTAACCTTTTTTACTTTATAAGTGTATCCACATTTTTTTACCTTGCCATGTCCAATTATGTTTATATCTCAGCAATGTCATGGCCAATTATAATAAATCTGGGACAGTAAGTTGCTGACATGTACCGAACATCATGCGCTGAAAATGAAAACTATGTTTTCAACATTAAAGAAAGCATCCTCCCACTCCCAAAAAACAATCCATCTAGAAAAGCTCTATTAAATAGTTCAGGAAAGACACAGGCAATCAACTTTCATATTTTTATATAATTATTATCCTTTTATATAATTATCATATAATATGTATCATATGAAAAGTATGTAAGAATCATGTGGCAACATTGGTAGTGTAACAACTAACATGTAAATTTAAATTATACAATTATAATTACAGATGAAGTTGAGATAGATTTTCTGAGTTTAAATTAAGATACTTAAATTAAACAGAAAATGTACTATTTATTATGAATTAATTTCTCTTAGTGTTCATATCTTGCGGAATTATTAGTTTCCTAATGAACAAATCAACTTGTGAATGTTAATAAGACAAAACTCCAATAGAATGAAAAGCAAACTGCAAACATATGGTGAGCATTAGGTAATTAGATAGGGTTTATCAAGACGTTGGTCAGCCCAGCAGGTAGTGATATTTATGGCCATTTATGGCTGTGTAAGAGCAGTCCCGCCAAACATCAGTGTAAGAGCAGCCCGGCCAGACATCACGGCTGTCCACTATGACCTGCCCAGGCTGTGTAAGAGCAGTCCCGCCAGACATCACTGTGTAAGAGCAGCCCAGCCAGACATCATGGCTGTCCACTATGACCTGCCCAGGCTGTGTAAGAGCAGTCCCGCCAGACATCACTGTGTAAGAGCAGCCCGGCCAGACATCATGGCTGTCCACTATGACCTGCCCAGGCTGTGTAAGAGCAGCTCGGCCAGACATCACGGCCGTCCACTATGACCTGCCCAGGCTGTGTAAGATCAGTCCCGCCAGACATCACTGTGTAAGAACAGCCCGGCCAGACATCATGGCTGTCAACTATGACCAGCCCAGGCTGTGTAAGAGCAGTCCCGCCAGACATCACTGTGTAAGAGCAGCCCGGCCAGACATCACGGCTGTCCACTATGACCTGCCCAGGCTGTGTAAGAGCAGCCCGGCCAGACATCACGGCCGTCCACTATGACCTGCCCAGGCTGTGTAAGAGCAGTCCGGCCAGACATCATGGCTGTCCACTATGACCTGCCCAGGCTGTGTAAGAGCAGCCCGGCCAGACATCATGGCTGTCCACTATGACCAGCCCAGGCTTTATTTGGATGATACTCTATATAGAAAATGTTTACATTTTAATACAAGAAAAACTTGATGCAAAGAGTCTGCGCTCATAAATCTACTTTCGTTTTCAATACATTTGTCTGCATTTGACAGTCAAAATGAAGCATTACAAAATTAGCGATTTCCCGTAAACGAAATTTAAATGCCAAAACTTTCCGATATATCATCGTATTTTCTCATTTCTTAGCAACATTTAATGTAACTTGCCAATAATAATTAATCAAAACGATTTAAAAACGAGAACAATGTGAAAACATTTGAAACGCAGATATTACGATCGATAAATTTCGTTAAATTTTTCTAAAATTCGTATTACGCATTTAACCATTTGATTTTATAATCAGCCTCGTTTTCAGTCAAAATACAGGGAGACATCGTTTTAATGAAATGATTTTGTATAATTTTTGAATTATTGGTGCATCATTTCTTACAGAAATTCAAGAAATCGCTAAGCAGTTTTATCTCTTGTGTTTTATATATTTTTCTGGTGCGTTTTATAGCATGCTTTAAATGCCATTTAATCATTTTTAATTACAATCCAAACATACTCAACTATCAGTCCTTTTGATTCCCCATGCCTAAGGTCAAAGTACTACCACAGTATGTCCGGCGCCCTCAAGGGGCGCCGAACAATGATACATAGATATTCTTTATTACCTCCAAGTGTGGAGAGACATACATATAATATATACAGATGTGGCATGAAATGTGAAAATATGGTTAAACAAATGCATGTGAAAGACAAAATTATTATGAACATGAACAAACAATATACATATATGGATCAGTATTACGTTTTTAAATAAAACTATAATACAAATGTATTAGAAATGAGAACTGCCACAAGAATATATATAGGGAACTATAGTGGTCACAATTCTTACAAACTCTATATTAAGCAATTTTCTATATTATAATAACATTTATTAAAATGATAATTGGATTTTAGTTGTAGAGTCCTTTTTTTTTTTCTTTTTTTTTTTTTAGTAAAAGCTTATCGAAACGAAAAGTAAGCATTTCTTTAATGGAACGTTAACTATAAATACATTAATATACATACTAAATATTTAGGCTTTGCACATGAAGTGAAGCTGTCAATTTTCTATAATATAATAACATTTATTAAAATGATAATTGGATTTTAGTTACAGAGTCCATGTTTAGTAAAAGCTTACCGAAACGAAAAGTAAGCATTTCTTTAATGGAACGTTAACTATAAATGCAATAATATACATACTAAATATTTAGGACTTTGCACATGAAGTGAAGCTGTCGTAGAATCAGTCATGTTAAAAGTAGGCAAGCCACCTAGTAATTCTAGCAGTTGACGTCCTGGCCTTAATTTGCAGAATGTGTCAAAATCAGAGCCTAGAATGTCATGTAACTTGCACCACATATTGTGACGAATTACATCATTTTTTGTACAAAACATAGCTAGATGCGTTTCTATAGTAGATGTTTCCGTTTTGCACAGTTTACATACAGTGGTAAGCTGAAACGAGAACATTCTACTTATTAAAGATACAGCAGTATTACAGAAGTGCATGTGATCTCTGTATAATTGACTGAATTTCCACAAGGTGCACGGAATATATTCATTGTGAATTCTGCTGAATTCTTGTAAGCTAGTGTCACACACTTGTTTATTTTTGAAGTTAAAATTTGTATACGCTTGTATTGACTTGTTTATGATAGACTTCCACTTCATTTTAGATGGAAATGTTGCATCATTAAGGTACGTATTGAGTATATAGGTTAAATCGTATTTTCCAAGTATTCGATAAAGATCGGGCATAAACCCTAAACTCGTGTGTGGGTGTGACATGTAAGATGTGAGGCGATCAACAAAAATCACTTTTATATTTTTTGAATGAGCCAATGTGCATAACTGGTCAAACAATTGAAGTTTCCTTTTGTCTATAAATGTTTCTATTGGATACATACCAAGAAGACTTAGTGCAACATATGTTTTGGTAAATTTGGGCATCCGCTGTATAAATTTTATGCATTGTCGATGGGCTTTTTCTAGGGATTGAATTTGTGTGACAGAAAGACCATTCCAGAGTTCACTACCGTATAAGGCTTTAGAGAGAACGATCGTTTCATATATATGTTTTGATGTTAACGGATGGAGGCCATCATTGTGGATCCCACAGTCAGACAGGCTAAAAAATGTACGACGGAGTTTTGAACAACTTTCGTTTACGACTTCGCTCAAATCCATATTTTTAGTACACAAGACACCAAGGTGTGTGTATTTGTCTGACTCGTCAATATGTTTTGATCCAAGATACCATGTGCGATGTGTTTCACTGTAAATGTCATTATCATTATAGACAATAACTTTAGTTTTTAATGCATTATAAAAATACCGGTTTTTCAAAGAGTTTTTATGGCACAAATGCAAAAGCTCTTGTAAGCCATTTTTTGACAATAATAGTAAAACCATGTCGTCTGCGCACGTTGGACAACCATAACTGGTATTATTTATTTTAAGACTGGCATTGTTTTTATCAACAATATTCATCAAATCATTTACGAAGATTAGATAAAGCAATGCACTGGTTACTTGGCCTTGTCGAGCGCCTTGTAAGATTGGAAACCATTTCGAAGTCATACCATGTGTTCTAACACAACTAACAGCGTTTTCTGTTAAGTCTAAAAATATCTTTAACAGGCGCATTTTCAAAATAAGAAGGCTATGGGTCACGTAA
This sequence comes from Cyrtodaria siliqua, assembly GCA_037043455.1. Lineage (NCBI taxonomy): Eukaryota > Metazoa > Mollusca > Bivalvia > Adapedonta > Hiatellidae > Cyrtodaria > Cyrtodaria siliqua. Next base: position 54,638 of record JAWPHD010006755.1, read on the forward strand.
TCGAAAGCCTGTTGTACATCCATATAGCATGCATACAGTTTTGATCGATGTTCTTTTGCAAAATAAATACATTCCCTAACCACAAACGACGTCATTAAGGAATTTATTTTCTTTTGGAATCCACCTTGCAGTGGATTGATAGTAACTGGATTTTCATTTTCAATAAACTCCAATACAACCTTTTTATATAGCTTTAAAATTGTTGAGCACAGTGATATTGCCCGATAGCTGTTTGGATCTGATTTTCTTTTGTAACCCCCTTTATACATAGTTATAATTATACCGCGTTTCATATCTAACGGTGTATGTCCGAAAAGAGCCATATTTTTTAACTGTTTTGTTGTACAACTTAATAATAAAGGACCGCCGTGTATTAGATTTTCATAATAAACTCTGTCGGCCCCACATGCCTTACGTCTCTTACAAGTTCGGAGACAACGTTCAACGGTATCTTGTGAAATGAAATCATAGATTAAATAATCTTGATGTGACGACAAGTTCGTTTTTAATTCATCAACTTTATCAGAAGCATTTTGCAAATGATCGCTATCAAAAGATTCGTGCGTTGTCGGTGAATAAAGATCAGTAAAATAATGTTGCCATCCTAAATTTATTTCTTCGGGGGTTTGGCACACTTTACCGTCAAAATTCATTTCATGCATTGAAGATTTGGTTGCTCTTTTTCGCCGACGGTTTATTAACCTCCAGAACTCATTATTATCAACTTCCGCGGCTGAGTCGATTTCATTTTCCATGTTTTTTAAGTATTCTATAACATAATTTCTGTGAACTTTCCGAAATTCTCGTTTGGCAAATTTATATTCACTATGACTAACGCAGTTATTTCCCCTTGTGCGATTATCATTTATCCATTGGTGGCGTTTATTCTTTACAGTTTGATGTAGTTTATTTAGGTGATCGTTCCAATACGGCTTGATATGGGGCTTAAATCTTGATACTGGAATACGTTTTCCAGTAGCTAAACTAACAGCACTAACAATAGAGTGGTACAGCTCATCAATATCTTTTTTGCATTTTACTTCGCGTGCTTCACATTGTCGTAAGATTGGGTTTGTCGAGATAGATGTATTGTAGTTTTGTATGTGTATATCTTTGATATTATGCCAGTTAATTAATCTATCAGGGGTTTCCAGATTCCTATTAAGCTGCCATGGTAACACAATACTACAAACAATTGGCCGGTGAGTCGATACATTCAATGAATTATCATCGAATATATGACAAAAATTGACATTTTGCAAGTCTGATTCTTGTAGAAATATATGATCAATCAATGTCTCTCTATCTGTGTTATAGGGGACATTACTAAACTCGGCACCCGAGCACATATCAGTGGCATCAATGGGAACCATATTCAATGGCATCATGAGGTTTAAAAGGCATTTACTTCGACTGTCATTTGGTATTTTTAGAGGTTGTGACCTGGATGGGAGTTCGGCATTATAGTCTCCCATTACAATTATTCTCCCTTTGTCAATTAATGTATATATTATACATTCTAGCTCATTCATACAATCACGGTAAATCTTAATAGAATGGTTCTTACACGGAAAATATACTTGCAATAAGTAAAGATAGTAACCTGGTTGTGTCATAATCTCAACACCAATCACATGGCTACTAACCAGATTTAAGGGGGATACTAAGTTATTGATTTTTTTGTCCCATAGGATACATAAGCCCCCTTTACCTACTTTGCGCCTACTCCCAATTTCGAGATCGGGGTCAGAAATGGCATTGCAACTATAATTGTTATTTATACAAGAAATGCAAATCATACTTGTATAACCAGTGTTCGCTAACACCACAGAAATCAACTTTGTTTTTAACTAAAAATTCACATAGGTAACTAGCCGATGACATAATTCCTGTTGCATTCCAGGTTGCAATATTGATATTATTTGTGTAGGTCATGATGTGTTATTGTTGTTTTACATATTTTGCAGTACTATTCTATGTCGTACTGGTCATCCGTTAAAGCCGAGTATCTATTTACTGACTCGTAAGTATTGCCTGTACATGCGTCTGTTGAATAACGCTCATTGTTGTTAGTCCATGCGTCTGGTGAATAACGCTCATGTTTGTCAGTCCATGCGTCGACCGAATAACGAGCTCTATTTGGGCTTCCATAACTCGGATTTTTACTCTTATATGTATTATGGGAGACCCATGGCCGACATACTACACCCCTTGGCCAAAAATATGGGTCATCTGTAAGGGCTCCGGCCATTTCATCATCCTCGACATTGATCCTTATGGTTACATTGCCGTACTTACGGTTTTTAAAGATAGAGATTTTTGTAACCTTTGGTCCGCGATTTGATACGTAATTTGCGATTTTGCTTTCAGTTATACTCGGTTTAAACCCGCCAACGTAATATCGTTTCGTTTTTCGCCGGACATAATTTTCAAAATCGTCGTCATCCGATAATGAATCGACAGGGATCTGACTACTTATATCATCAGGATAATATCCGCGTATATATTGAGCATGCTTTTCTGTACGTGTCTTTTTGGCAGCTATTTCTTCATTAATGATACCAAAGTTGATATGACGAACGCCGCGCCGGTTTGATCCAGTATTGGATTTACGGGACTTATCGCGGTTTGAGACTAACGTGGGGATCTGCATGTTCCCGAACGTATCCTCATTTTCTCTAGAATTAGACCCAACAGCGGGCAAATTGTAGAGAACGGCAGAATATGTTTCATTCTGCGCGGGTGGGTAAATATTTTTTAACGGCACGCGCTCAGGTGACGAATAATCTGCATTTTCTCTAGAAATAGACCCGACAACAGCGGGCGAATTGTAAAGAACGGCAGAATATGTTTCATTCTGCACAGGACGGTAAATGTTTATTAACGGCTCGTGTTCAGAAGGCGAACAATCACCCGAGATTATAGCGTGACGTACGGGCTCGGGCAATGCATGATTGTCTGAGATTGCAGTTTTAGATTGGGGATCAGATGTAGCTACATGCGCGGTGAGCTTATGTTGGGCTTGTGGGTAATTGTTCGGCATCTGAGCACAAGATTGTTCGTCGCTGTTTACATTACTGCGACCCTTAACAACTTCATTTAAATCAACTAGAGAAGTTTTTAGATTTGAAAGTCATTTGTATTTGAATAATATCACCAGTGTTTTTGAAAATTTCTTCCTTACAAAATGACACTTTTTCAGTCGTGAACAGTTCGAGTTTCTCAACGGACGACTTTACATCATCTATATTTGATAACAGAGTTTGTTTACAGTTTGTGACATTCTGGTTTACATCATCTATACTTGATGACAGAGTTTGCTTACAGTTTGTGACATTCTGGTTTACGTCATGGATTTCGCACTTTGCTTTCTTCATATCAGAGAGTCTTGCATTTTCGGTAGCAGCTTGTCGTTGCTTAATAAGCAGGATATCAGCTTGCAGACTGGTAATGGTTTGTTTCATTTGAGATATTTCAGCACTACACGAGCACTTTTCTGTATCCAGCACTTGAGATTTAGATGACGGTTTAGGTACAGAACTGAGACGACTTGTCTTTTTATTGTTACTAATTATATCTTTGATGTTGATTGGATCTTCTCCTAGGATAACCTCCAGTAGCGCATGGATATCATACGCCAACTTTACTGCAACCGTTGACCCACCTCGGGTATTTACACGTCGCTTAAGGTCACAAGCGAATCCAAATGGAAAGGTATCCGATGAACGAACCGTTTCGAATAGTAGGATGCGGGACTGCTCGAGTTTGGTTTCATAATTCTATTTATTTCAGCAAGAAATTTAGACAGCAAATAAGTGATCCTTAGCAAATTTTGAGTAATATATAAGAGCTCTATGCCTTGTGGTTTCAGAAAAGAAGATTTAAATTTGTCTCTATGTAAGTAAAACATGTGATCACTGGGTAGGGTCGACTTCCACCCCATTCCACAACATTCGAACAAACTTTGTAGAGGACTATAAACTGATCCTACATCATACAATATATGAGAGCTTTATGCCGTGTGGTTTTACAGAAAGTAAGATTTTTCAAGTTTTTCCCTATATATGTCTATGGAATGTATGCAAAATCTCTATATACAAAATTTGAACCCCGGAAGCGCAACCATTTTTGACCCCTAAGACTCGAAATCTGTTTGTCAAATTTGAAGCACCATCCATGTGAAGTTTGGTAAAAATTGACCAAGCGGTTTCAGAGGAATAGTCCTTTACAATTATTGACGGATAGAAAACGACAGACGAAACGTGATCACTATAGCTCACTTGATCTTTTGGCTCAGGTGAGATAAACACTTAAAGCATTTCTCTAAAACGAGGCTAGAAATATAATAGTATGCCTGTTGCATAAGCCTATTGTTTCACTACCATTTTGTTTAAATGAAGACCCTGTGGTCGTACATCACTCCAATCCAGGGGTCACATTGAGTAATGGAACAAAATGTTAAAACAATTTCTTTTCTGTAACTACAGGGCCTTAAGCTCTGAAAAATGCATTGACTTATTGTCTTCTACCAATTTTATTAAAATGAGGACAAAATAAAAAGAAATTCTATCATTCACGATTATAAATATGGATGTCTTAGAATGGTAGAAGTGTAAAAGTGCATACTAGCTCTAAAAATAACATGGATCCGTCGAATATTTCAGACCTAAAACAAATATAGTCAGCTCGTGAAATTGTTCTGACCGACTATTAATAAAATATTTAAAATGGAAACCGATTAAAAGTAAACACTTTAAATGTATTACAATATCCCTAAGGATGTTTCTGTCAGTTACAAATATTTTGCTGATCAAGTTAAACCAATGTCTTGGCAACAATTTCTCTCAATTAGTATATGGTATAACACAGGTATTAAGGTCGGGGATTCTAGTGTGTTTTACAAAAGATGGTTTGCAGAAGGAATACTTTTTATCAACAACATGTTAAACAAAAATGGAAATCTTTATTCATACATAGAATTTAATGATCACTATATGTGTCAGGAGTATGTTGCACAATTTGTCCAAATACTTGTATTATTAGATAGACATCAGGAAGAAACTTCATATAGGATAGAGGCTATGAAGATGTCTCTACATAGCCTCTATCCGACTTAGTGTTTACCACAGGTTTATCAAGTCTCTATATAGGTCACACTATCAATCGTGAAGATCGCTGGTAGTCAAATCTTCATAAATAAATGGTGCAAGTATTTGACAATCTGGGGCAACTGATTTGTTTAAAACGTTAAAACCATAATTACAAGTATACATAGCATATGTTTGATGTTTAACTTTTAAATCACACACACACTAATTATATATTTCGTCCTCGTACTAAGGATTAAGTTTACACCAAAATATACACAGCATGTCGCGTTTAAATCACTGTCAAAATGACATTTTCGAGTAATGTCCCTTTGACTGAAACTACCTATCTATTTGATATAGAACCCTGTCCGTAACACTTCTTTTCACGGTTCACAACGTTCACGGTATTATAGACTTCATAGGTGTATAGAAAAGCCTAAAAGATTTGTCGCGTTCAAGAAAGTTTTTCATCAGATATTCAAATACCTTTTTAGCAATTCCCGATGACTGAAAACAATTCACCCGGTCTACAACTGCTAAGATGTTTGAGACACCTACATTGCCATTGGATTAGTGTTTAATTATCTCCCCTTGATTGCAATATAAACAAGTACCTTCCGGCCCATAACCTGCATGCTGTTTGAGATACTTACATAAGAATGACAGGAGTACAAAGATGTTTCACGTGCGACTTATTCAATTGACTACCTAGTGGAATACTAGGCATTTTTTTGCGAATGAAATCGGTCACCGTCTGATTCTTTTTGAGTAATGTATGTGTATTTTGTATTAAAATGAGAAAATGGTCCTACAGAAACCAGAGCTCTAGATAATGGTTTTAATATTTGTTTTTTTTTACCATTTTTTTATATAAATATATTTATTTATTTTTTTACTCCAATCATTTTTTTCTTATCAATATGTTATTACCCTTCATTTGTTTACATTTGCTCTTTTTCTTCAATTACTCAGAATTATTCTAACGTTTATGGTTTCAATTAAATTGTCAAATTATATGTTTGTGTTTTCTTTTTTACTTTACAACACTTTGGTAAATAAAATCAAAATATTTGACAAACAACTGACTCAGAAAAAAACGTCTTCATTCACGGAAAGATAGCTCGTAATTTTATTTACGCTGTGATCGATGTTTATACTTTTTTCCACCCGAGAACGGCGTTACGCTTTTACCTGCTATGTTTTAGTATTAATTGAACGGGTATAAATACACGACAAGATTGCAGTACCTATTCATTATACATTATTTCAACACGGTTAAACTGAGGTAAACATACATGTAAACCTGAAATCTTTTTATAAAATGCTTGTTTTGTCAAGCATAGATTTGTTCTGAATATGTTCAAATAGTAAATTCTACACACGAGTGACAAGTACGGTATATTTATGTTTCGCTACACATTGAAATAAATATTTTGTGTTTTTCTCAAATTTGTTAGCGTTTTTAATACACACAGAACAAAAACTTCTGCATTTTTTGGCTCATATATATCTGTACATTACGCAGATCTAGAGCTCTGAATTTTATTATTGAAACCACTGCACCCAAACAGAATGATACAGGTACATAAAATAAAACATAATATTACATGGTTTGGGATAATTTATAGTGAATATGAATGCAATCTACTCAGACATCTACCTCACACTGAGAGAAAGTTCTCAATAGCCAGAATGACGTCACGAAATTATGCATCAAAATGAACAAAGATCAAGTTTATTCCTGTATATAATCACAAAATATGTAATAAATAGTTTATACTGAGTGTTTTTGAAATACTGTAATTATATCCCTCGAGAGAGAGAGCGAGAAATTGCTCCGATATAAAGCACTCGTTCTTATACAATTGCTCTCCTTCAGGAAATATTTCCCGTATTTCAAAAACACTGATATTTAAAACATTCTTGGCTAAGGACCACGAAATCACTGTACTATATGTTAGGATAACTATTTCAATAGTATTTTGGAATATGTGTGACACCACTTACCTGGCAAGGTGCTGTGTTCTGCATATGTGGACGATTGAGACACATGAACTGTTTCAGCTTCAGTAGGTGTATCTTCGTCTACCTCTTCTGTTTCTGATGACATCTTGGGTCTGTCAGATTCTGCTCTTGGTGGTTTTTCTAAATATACAAAAACAAAATGTTTAAATTAATTATTATCTGCTACTTTTTAGTGAACCACTGGATTTGTTTTCTAGTCCGTACCGCCCAGACTATCTAAGTTTCAATCCGTAATATTTTTCCGGCCCATGACTTCGTTGATGCTTAGATACTAGTATGAAACTTCTTAGGTGTTTCATGCCGCGTTGAAGAAACATTCTAGATAATAACTTTCTATTTATATCCAGTTGATTGGAAAACGTTACCCTCCCGGTCACATGGTGTGTGAGATACTTGCACGAGACTTTAAACAAGTACAGAGAAATATTTAGGGGAATAACGAAAAATCGGTTACCGTCTGACTAGTACTTTATTCACTATGATTAAACTATTTTCTTTACCCCCATTTTTACACAGATGAGATGCTTTCATGGTGTATAGATGACTAGGGTGTGTTGCAATAAGATTAGTAATGTGGTGCGTTCAGGAAAGGTTGCAATAAGATTAGTAATGTTTCAGGAAAGGTTGCAATAAGATTAGTAATGTGAGTGTTCAGGAAAGGTTGCAATAATATTAGTAATGTGGAGTGTTCAGGAAAGGTTGAAATAAGATTAGTAATGCGATGCGTTCAGGAAAGGTTGCAATAAGATTAGTAATGCGGTGCGTTCAGGAAAGGTTGAAATAAGATTAGTAATGTGGAGTGTTCAGGAAAGGTTGCAATAATATTAATAATGTGGTGCGTTCAGGAAAGGTTGAAATAAGATTAGTAATAAGAGTAGTATTGTCTCCGCCAAAAATCATTCAAGCGGAACGTCCTGACAATAAGCGATACTAGACACCATACTGTTACTTCCTGTGAAGTTTCATGATAATTGGATGAAAAGCATTGGAGTAGTTGAGCGGACAAGGTTTAGATTCGAAAAACTCCGCAAAAATCATTCAACCGGAACGTTCTGACAATATGCAATACTCGACATTATACCGATACTAAGGAAAACTCGGGTGCAAAACGAAGGAGGAGTTGAGGGGAAAAAAGCGAGACAGACGGACGTGCATAAATACGGACATACATACGGACATGATGGCAACTATATGCTGCCCCGAAAATTTCGGGGAGCATAAAAACATAATGTTGTTGTTGTTTTCCGTTTTTTTACCCATTTGCATTGATCTTCCGTCGTTTTTGCGTGTTATATTGTTATGTATGTAATTCCTTTCTCAGTTTTAAGGGCGTTTATGTCGGAGGCCTCAAATCTCTGAATTACCTTGGGGTTTTACGTTTGTTGTAAAAGGGGACGTTTTACGGTAAAGTGTATTCCGTCAGTAAACAATCGTGTTTCCGCTCTTTAACTCGGACATTTGTTTCACTTAGCAATCTTGAACTGTTACATATACATGTATAATCCTAATGACAAGACATGCTCCCTATTGACTTTGGGCCCAATAAGGTCAAATATATACGATGTACGAGGAGGGACAACGCGCTATTCGATAAGCTCGTCTGCTCTTCAGGCAGTACAGATAATAAATATATTACACTGTTACAGTATTTATACTTTACTGAACAAAATAGATTTAGAACATAAAATGCATGTCAATTCCATAGACGATATACGAAACCGTGTATGGTGGGGGTCAATGATAAAGTGACAGATATGACACTTAATAATGCTACAGAATAATTTGTAAACAAAGTCGGTACTAAATATAATGCAAATATGTTGGGAACATACTTCTACAGCCTATCAAAAGTTGTTCTTAATTTCAATACTAGAAGTGTGTTCCATGGAACATTTGTGTCGCCTGCCGTATGCTTATTTCACCAAGAACAATCTAACTATAAGGTTGGAAGACACGGGGTGCTATCCTTCATGAACTATGGAGCATTTTTTTGTAAGTGTTAAATCGTAAATCTGCATTCAGGATAATTGACAAGGAAGAACTGTATACAGTTTCATGACCATAGGTCAATATTTTGCCAAATTATGAGCTAGGTTAGGTTTCAGGTTAAAGTTTATGAAAAGGGGGCATAACTCTGCCAAAATGAAAGTCAGAGTTATTGGACATGCGTAACGACATTCCTTCAGTTAAGATTAATATGTGTGTGAAGTGTCATGAACATAGGTCAAATACTTTTCAAGTTATGGCCTGTTATGAGCTTGCTTAGGTAGCAGGTTAAAGTTTTACGAAAAGGGGCAAAACTCTGCTGTAATGAAAGTCAGAGTTATTGGTCATAGGTAAACAGATTATGTGTGGTAAGATAAATAAGTGTGTGAAGTTTCATGAATATAGGTCAAATACTTCTTAAGTTATGGCCAGTTATGAGCTTGGTTAGGTTGCAGGTTAAAGTTTTATGAAAGTGTGCATAACTCTGTCAACATGAAAGTCAGAGTTATTGGTCATGGGTAACAATTTTCTGTGGGGTAAGATGAGAATATATGTGTGAAGTTTCGTGAACATAGATCAAATACTTCTTAAGTTATGGCTTGTTATGAGCCTGGTTAGGTTGCAGGTTAAAGTTTTATGAAATAGGGCGTAACTCTGTCAAAATGAAAGTCATTGGACATATGTAACGGCATTCCTTAGGTTAAAGGGAGTACATCAGGACTTTTCTAGAAATATCTTAAATTATAAAAATGTTCCAGTTCATGATAAAACACTTATATCAATCAAAAATAATGTTAGAACCATTTTGGTAATGTCTAAACTTTGAAAACACCATATAGCTGGGACGGAATCGGACGTAAAATGCTGAAATTAAATGTGTGTGAAGATTCATGTATCTTAAAGTATGATGGACGGATGACGGACGGACGACGACGGACAGACGACGGACAAAGTAATCCCTAAGTGGGCACATTTGAGCTCTTTTTAAACAATGGCAGAATTGGAAATTCTTGCAATACCATGTGTTCAAAGCAATACGTGTGTATAACCAAATAGGTTGTTCTTTATATATTGGAGTTAATTGGGATACTTGCTTAGAAAATAATAAAACAACACATTATTTTGACCTAGCATTTCTAAAAGCTTCAAATAGTTATATCAATGTGCATATGTTTAAACTATGTCCCTAAAAAGTCGTGCTGAACTTATTTTGTCCAGTATATAAGTGTATGTTGAATGTGTACGACACCACGAGTAGTATAGATACTGGGGGTTCCAGCGCAGTTTTCCCCCCGCGAAGGGCTATCAGTAAGCAGTTACAAAGCTGTTTTTAGTTGTCCAGTAGCAAACGCCAACGGCGGTGATATACTACTAGCAAACCCCCACAACTTTATAAAGTTTCTGATTACCCTCTCTCAGATTATTTTTTTACTGGAACCCCCAGTATCTATACTACTCATCAATGGTGTTTATTATTTCTCTCATATAATTCAACTAATAACATTTGCAATTTATTAAGCAAAGTCAGACGGAACCGGACAGTAGTCTTCATCATCGCTGCACATACCATTTTTTATCATGGAGTATTTTATTTTCCTACACTTTGCTATTTTGTATTTCAGTTCAATAAGTTCTTCTCTGTTTTTATCCAGCTCACGTTCATAATTATCCATTTCAACCAGTAATAGTCTTCGCTTATTAACTTTGCTTTTTTTAGTGTCCATAAAATCATCACGAACTACTTCATATTCTACTTGGAGTTGCTTACCTCTCATCAATTCTCTTCTATATTTATCTTTTAAATGGTTAAGTTTTCTGCAAACCTTTTCTAACTTTTCTTGTTCCATTATATATAATAATACTATATATAATTATTTTTAAACCCTTATTTAATATTTTAAATATCCTTGAATGGGACCCAACTATTGAAATCCTCATTGTAACCCTTCCATTTAATCAATGCTTGTTTCTTTTTGTAATCACGTCGTATTACTTTTTCAATCCTGAATATTTCTTGCTTTGCTTTTATCATTTCTAATTCATAAAAGCTTCCATCAATGTTTTGGTTGTTTAAATTTTTTATTTTGTATGTCACAGGATTTGTATATTGAATTTCATCAACAACAAATATTTCTTCAGTCCAATTTAGGGTATAACCTTTTTCAAACGTTCTTTTATATTTGCTGATTCCAACATTATCCCCTATTTTAAACTTTGGCTTAATTTGATTACTTCTCATTTTTTCATACAAGTTGAAATATACCGTTCCTTTATTCTTTTCATCACTAGCTTCAATTGGTGTCATTTTAATACTCCGATGTTTTGTGTTATTATAATTGTCAACCATTTCTTGCAACACGTCTAAATATGTATTTGTATTGTTAGCTGTAAAATATTTCCACATCTTTTCTTTTAATGTCCTGTTAAATCGTTCAATTACTACAGCTTTTCCGAAATTAAAAGTGTGATACATTTCGATATTATTATCAACAATTATTGTAAAATTCTACTCCCTGGTCAACCCACAACAATTTACACTGTCTTTCTATACTTATTATCTGTTGGAACGCTTTGGCAATTTCCAAACCAGTTTTATTTGTAACCGGCACAACCCAAGCAAATTTACTAAATACATCTATAACAGTAAGCAAATATTTAGTACCTTTATTATACTTTGAAAACGATTGCATATCAACCAAGTCAGCAGACCATATTTTATCAATTTCATTAACAATCACAGGCGTTGAGTGAATTTTCTTCGTATAGGCTTATGCTGTTCATCTGCTAACTTGTCAGACCACTTCAACGCCTTTTCTGTTTTTTTGAGTTTCCAAGACCAAGTTTATATTTTGTACTAATAACTGGTTTTACTATCAAATGTTTAGCAATATTTTCTCCAATAGTTTTAGACTTACTAGATTTTAAACCAGCAAGCATGTTTTTATCACACATTGATTTATTACTAGGATTTTCATCATAACAATAATCATGATCTTTACAAACATCTAATTCATCTACCGGTTCTCCGCTATAAAGTGGATTACCAGGACCACAATATTTATAACCAGGAATTGTTAACCCCTTTTTAGGCAACAGAGGAAGTAGAGCTTTATGAATATCAATATTACCACCTTCTGTGTTTTTAACAAACTTTGTTTTAGTAATACCACAAGATGCACAAGTTGCTCTTAACATTTTTCTACCATTTTTTACTAAAACATACTTAGGATCAACATTTTCAGTAACCCTTTTTCTTTTATGCAATAACTCATATATAATATGATTAGATTAAACTTTATTTTAAAAAATATTATTTTATGATGTTTTCATTTTCTACTGTTTGTAAGGTTTTAATAATTTGTAAAGAATATCATACGTACTATTTCCTTCTTGTAACTTTTTAATGAAGAATAGACAGAAATATCCGCACAAGACACTTGTTTTATCTTGATATTGAATAGCGTTGTATTTTATATTAGTTATGTACGCTAAAACTTCTTTTGGCCCAGACCAAACGGATCGAAGTAATAATTATCATAGTAACAAGTCCAGTGTGTGCCAGGTCCAGTATGATCATCCATATTAATAATACCAGGTTTTTGTTTGTTTTGTTTTGCTGGTAATTTGTTTTTGCTGTACACCCCACTGAATTTCTGTATACCTAGCTGCTTAACCCATTTTATTATATCTAAGTTAGAGATAGGTTCATTTTTAAAATTTAATTTTCTTTTATAAATGGGATACTTCTGTATGGCCTAATTTTTGAGTCTACTTGTAAACCATTTCCACGATCAACTCTTAGTCCTTGTCCTTTTCTACCTACTTGTAAACCTGTTCCGGTTAAACTGCTAATAAGAGATCCGATCAACAAAATTTTTAATGATGCAAGAAGCCCAAGAAATCCTCCGTCGTGCTGTTGTTTTTTTGTTAGTTTAACAGGGCAGCGACCTTTTGACTTTGCAATTTTATTTTTTTGCGCAACTGTTAATTTATTTGATGTGAGAAGTGTTTGTTTTTTTACACTAGGAACAGTTGCCGTTACGTCTTGCTGTTTTTTATCAATGGGAACAGTTACCGTTTTAGGAACAGTTACCATTTTATTACTAGAAGCACTTGCCAGTACGTCCTGCAGTTGTTTTTTTGTTAGTTTAATAGTGCAGCAACCTTTAGACTTTGCTATTTTATTTTTTTGTGCAAGTGTTAATTTATTTGATTTTAGAAGTGTTTGTTTTTTATCAACAGGAACAGTTACCATTCCATTTCCAAATATTTTACCAATTCCAGTGCTTCCAGACCACTAAGTGCCCCTGTTGCTAAAGGTCCTAATATCTTTGGAGCAAATCTAGCAACTGTTGGTAATATTGTTTTAGTTAACAAACCAGCTAATGCACCTAAAAAGCCTCCATTTTTAGACCGAGACCTCATTTGTGATTTTGATATACTTATATCTAATCCCCGCCCATCAGATTTAGCTTTGTTAATATTAATAATCTGAGTAGCTGTCAGCGACAAGGGGAAATTCCCAGTTAGTTGGTTATTTTTTAACCTGAGTGTTAATTCGCTCTTGTTCTCATCAGCCCTCGCTAAACTCTCTTTCTGGCCATCTGATAAATTTACTGAATAATTTACGTAAGTCATATATATTATAAGTTAGATTAAACAATAACTAGTTCATTTCCAACGGTATCAATAACAACATTTTCCTTGTATAAGACTAAAGCATAAACTTTATATCTAGCGGTAGGCACGAGGTTTAGTTTATATCTCAAACTTAGTTGTTTTTGATCAACACAGACTTCATTACCTGTGTAACTTAAATCGAAATATATCATTCCGAAGAGATTTTTAAAATTACTCGCAATGAGTAAAGTTCCAGTGTTTTTATCATTTTGCTTGTAAGAATAATTAATAACATCTCTGAATATTCTCATGATATTAGCATAACTATATTCGGTTTCTGGATAATAAACCCCATTTCCAACTTCTAAGTTAGCTGATTGTAAATAACAATTAGCATCAGCAGCATTGAGCTTAAACGTATCCAAAAGATGAGGATATTGTGTTTGAGAAGAACTCTTGTCTGACCTTTGTAGATAAACAAAAACATGTTTTGGAGTTTTGACTCCAGCCGTTATTCTAAATACAGATTCTGTTAGTTGAGTACTTCCGCTTTCTTGTATCATTTCACGAAGGTAAGTCCATCTTGTTGTTGTCATGTGATTTGTCATTACATAACTTAAACCATCTGAGTTAAATATCATTTTAGGTATCCAACTAATTTATTAATAACTACTCGACCATTATCATCATTTGATTTGAAAATTAGCACATTATCATCTGTCAGTTGCAAGCTAATTTAAATCTGACTGGGAGGAAGCATGTTTGTTTCCAAACCTCCAAAGAAGGAATATTTGTTTAATGGAATTATAGAGTCAACTTTTTGATTAGTTATGATTAAAGCATGACGAGCAGTAAATCCTAGGTTATAACCGGCTTGATCATCTCGAGATTCTGCATCAGTCGTATTATCTAAATAAAAGTATTCGTTTGTTCCGGTTGCCTTTGCATAATCGCCAGAAATTTCAAGCAAGCTTTTGACATTAACAAATATGTGAAGATTATTTCTATCGTAAACTATTTTTCTATCTTGCTTTACTTGCATTTGATCAATCAGTGAAGCTGCATCATTAATTATAGCAATTCTGTCAGCGTCTGCAAAAGCAGCTCCATCGAGAAGCTTGTTTACTTGAAAACTGATTTCAAAATATGCGTTATACCAATCAAAGTAAGAACTTCTGTCATTTAACGTAAATTGGTAGCCACTTTTCATTTGTCTGGTATTATTTCCTGGTTGTGTTATGGGGGTATCTAACTGAATATGAACATGTTCATATCTAGTATTATATTGATTACTTCGAAACATCTATACATACTAGTAATTAGATTATTTTCTATTAATTAATCGATTAATTCTCGCATGAATTCCCCTTCCGGAAAGTAATCTATTAATTCTTGTATTTACATCTTCTTCAGTTTTAGCTACAACGTCTTTTTTGTTATCAGCCTTTGTAAGTTCTTTTAAAATTATCTCACCTTTTGGTTTAGGTTTAATAACTGAAACTAACTTATCAGCAGCCATTTTTCCTACTTCATCTCCAAGTTTTTTAGAACCACTCTCTATGATTTGTTTACCAGCAGTTTCTAATGCTTTCTTGCCTGCTGTTTTTACAGACTCACTAAATATCTTTGATCCAACTTTTGAAAAAATGTCAAATATGCCAGCTCCAGTTAATCGGTCAACTTGAGTATATGTTCCCGTACTAGTGTCATAAACTGTTTTTAAACATGCCATATAACTTATGTTACATCAATTCCTTCAAAACAAACCGAAATAATGTGTGGACACCATTAAGATTAATAATTTTGCCGGAAAAATCGGTTATGTAAATATTAATACTGTTAATTATCGTTTTGTTTACTTCACAGAACCCGACTATTATCGGTTCATCTTTAAAAGGATACGATCTCGTAAGATCAGCTGTACTTATTTCATAAATGACATGCCCGTATGATCCATCAACAATAGAATTACTTATCAAATCACAGTGGATATACAATGTATCGATAGAATTTGTTATGTTTGGTGTTACAGTTCCAAATTTAGTTTCTCTAATAACTGAATCTTTGTCAAACCCGATCAAGGTGTGAAAGTTTGTTTCTCTTAAATCAAGCATGAAATTATTATGAATGGTAAATAAACATTTAAAACTTGATAAATCAAACTCAATTTTTATCGGGACAGGTGAGTCATCAGTTAAATCGCCATTTACATTCAATGTTTCTTTTATGTAATTATCAATATCAGCATAACTGTAATTTCCATTTGTAAAAATAATACTTTTCCAATCTGTTCCATTGTGATACTTTATCACTTTATTATTAAAATCTTCACTAATATTATACCATGAGTAAGTCATGGAATTAATCTTATCGAGTCCAATGCCATATTGTTTGTTCTTGCCTAATATCAATGGTCTGTCAAATACAGTTGTAAAATTACTCGGTGTATTTGAGCTATTAATTATTGAAGCTTTTTCTGATGATAATACAATTTTTTGTTCCATATAATATAGAATGGATAATTTTTTACTAAAATTAATCGCCTTTGTAATACAGTTTAAACTTGATTTTTTAAAATTGAAAACTTGTGTAGTGTCGTATTCTATGTATGATCTAAACTCCATACTAAATGGTGGATGGAGATATAATTCAAATGTTGCTTTTAATATCCGTTTGTCATTTTTTATTATCGGGTGAAGATGCTTTCCGACATCCCCAGTGATACATAAATATAGAAACGTTCTATATCTGCTCCTGTATAAGTAAAATCTATTTCAAATACATAACGGCCCTCCTTAAGAATTTGCAACCCACCCGAAGTATATTTTTTATAATATTCTTCACCTTTTATAAGTGGATTGGCCATAAAAGTAAACGCCCGGAGAAAATCTTGTGAACGCCAGGATCTTTCAAGTGGTTTTTGCGTCGGGTATGATACAAAATTATTATCACTATTAGTACTCCTGCCATAATCTTGAATAATACGTATTCCAACTATTGTATATTCAATAAGTAGAATCCGACTTAAATTGTCTACTTTTACTTTCAACTCATCAATTATGCCAAGAAGTGCTGTGTGCCGGCTATCAGACTTTTGATTATGCTCTTAAAGAGAAGCTATTTCACCATCAAAAGCCTTACTTCTTTCATCCCGAGCAGCTTTCAATTGCTTTGAAGCATCATCAATAGCAGTCTCAAGTTTATCAGTGTCAACCAGTTTGCTCAGAGCAGACTGCAAACCATTTTCTTTTTGATGTCTTCAAACTCTTTGTTTATATCAGCAACGTTGGTGTTTATCTGTTTATTTAATATTTTAATTTGAGTTATTTCGGTAGTAAAATCAGTTCTCATTTGTTTTGAAGAATCAGCAATAGCAGTTTCTAGTTCATTGTTATCAACCATTTGTTTACGGATTTCCCCAATCCGTGAATTAATATTGTGAACACCAGATCTTATTTGTTCACTTAATTTCTTGTAGTTTTCACTATCTTTCAATCCATCTTCTTTCTTTTCTAACTCTTTTAAAGCATCACTCAAAAGTTTTATTTCATCTTTTAAACCGTTTTGAATTTCAATCATTTTCTCACGGTTTGCTTGTAGCTTTGTTTGTATTTGACTTAGTTTATCATCAACACCTGTTGTCAAATCTTTCATCATATCTGGAATGTTATCAATATTATAATCACGTATGATCTTTGTTATTCTTTTAATAGTAAACTGTTTTGTTGCTGCATCATCTGCTTTATCTGGATTGCCAACATTGGTAATTTTATTATTATCCATGTTAAGATCACTTTTTAAAATGTTTTCCTGGTTTTTGCCTTTGTGAAGATAATTAACCAAATGTTTTTGTTTTACATACTCAGACAGCACAATACCAAAATGTGTAACCTTAACAATGCCACTAGTAACTTCCTCGCCAAGATCCTTAAAAAGTCCCATTATATATAATATGATTATATTAAATTTCACCAGTGAAGTTATGCTTTGCTAACTTCCTCGGGCGATCCAGATACAGAAAGTCGTACTGTTTGTCAGTTGCTTTTTTATACTGATCTTTACTGTCATCTTGTTCTTTGGAAAACATACCCAGCTCACGATTAACTGGAGTTGCAAAGAAGATGTAATGAGAGCAATTCAACCGAATGTCTTTGGGAGTTTTGTAATAAGATTGAGATAAATAAATTACACAACAATTTTTGTGTCTTCCCTGGATGAAATAATTAATAATATCATTTTGCTTGCGCTCGCAAACATAATCGTCAAAAATGACTATCTTCTGGTTATCTGAATCTAAAGTATCCACAGGGATAACTTCATCATTTGAACATTCTAATATGTCTTCGACTGGGATTTTATTCTTTTTTGCTATCTTTTCAAGTTTTTGTGATAAAACCTGAAACTTCGACTGCTCTAAGTTTTTAGCAAACAAGTAAATCTTGTCATAGTAAACTAAAAGTTTTAATAGCATGTGAACTAATGTGTTTGTTTTGCCAGATCCTGAATTACCATATATAAGCATTCTAAAACAACAGTCTGGCATGAAGTTCCACAACTGTTTAAAATTACCGTTTTCTGTCTTCATGTCATAGTTTGGAATTTCCATTATAATAATAGTCAGATAATATTAATATTATCCAAGTATTATTATATATGTCTAAAGTGTATTGTGGAATAAAACAAATCCCTCGTGGTAAACAACTTGGAACAGAAGCAGAATGTTTTAAGGCTAATCAAGTTAGATATTACGGATTACAAAAAGTTAAGATGAGTATCCCAGGACCTACACAACAAAAAGATGCAGATCCTGCCCGGAGACCAACAATGAAAAATCCAGGAAGTCTGTCAAAAACAGAAGAACGACCAAATACTATTTATTTGATAGGATTAGAAGCAGAAAGAAAACATATAAATAAAATGTTAAGCAAATCTGAATCTCCTAGTGAGATAACACGTCTGGAAAAGAAGTTGGTTAAAATACAAAATGAGTCTGAAAAAGCACATGCAAATATCAAACTTATAAAAAATAAAATAGCGATTAAGCCTCCGGCTAAAAAAGCGGTTAAGCCTCCAGCCAAGAAGAAGACAAAACCCACAACTTCGAAGAAATAAATGAACATGTATATGAACACAGTGCGAAAATTAAACTTAACTTAACTTAACATATATTTATTTATCTTATTTTAAGCTAACCTTATATTATACATGTCTTTGTTAAAATGGAAAGAATTAGCAGATAAAAAGCGAAAAGCGAGTAAGCTTGTTAAAGAATACGAAAATAAAGTTATTCAAAAAAGACTAGGAAAAGGAGCTAGTCGTGATTTGTACAAAGAAATATTTAAACCTGTGACTGGTGAAATAAAAAGTCAGTCAGAACAGTTAACTAAGCAGTTAGCTTCTCTTCCGAAAATAAGTCAGCAATTAGCCGCTCTTCCAGCAGCAATAGGCGAGGAAGTACAAGAACAAAAAAAAATACCAGGGATTACCCCAGTTATTTGCCTAAGAAACTCGTAAACTAACTACTGGTGATCTAGATGCTGGAATCGATAAAGAAGTGATAGATATGCATAACTTACCCTTACCGTCAAGCGCAGCCAGAGATAACTCAAAACTCGGAAGCATACTCGGGGATGTTAGTGAGATGATCCGACAAAATGGTCGCGATAGGGCTACAGTCACTAGACAACTTAAAATTGAAAAGGATACAGTCATGAAAGGAAAAAAAACAAGTTCAAAATCCTTTGGAAAACGAGTCAAAAGCTTTAAAATATTATAGAGAAAGAATTGATGCAATGCTTAAGCATAGTGAAGTCTTTTCAGGGAAGGGATTACAACAAAATAAAAATTCATACAAAGTCGACAAAGATGGCTACAATAGAATGTTACAAATTGATTTATCTGAGCTTGTTGGTCATCACAAACTTTTTGCCAAACAAGGAGAAGCAATCGAGTAGATGATGATTTTGTAGACTTGATAACAAAGCGTTACAATAATAAAAAAAACTTATTCAAAGCTGTCTCAGAATGCTTTTAAGAAACTAACAGAATTGTCTGGTTTACCAATTCATAAAGGTTCTTCAAAGTTCAAAAAGATTTTAGGAGGTTGTGTTGATGTTGAATATTACAATAGTCCTGATTATTTGGTTAATGATCTAGAGTTAGTATGCGGAAGCATCGAATCAGGAAATAATAGTCCACAGCTAATAAATAAAGGTATTAGCATAATCGATGAATTATTAAAATTGGTAAAATATCACCCAAAGAACATGAGCAACTATTTTCTAAATATCTTAATTAAAGTATTGTCTAACTGTAATTATACATGAAAACCAAAGAAGAAATAATTGATCACTTGACGCGACTTGTAGCTGCATACAGACGTAGCTATAAATTGTGTGGTATTATAAACACAACGTTACAGAATACCAGTGGAATAATTGGTTGTGGTGCTGTACTAGCATTAGTTCCAGCAATTCCTGTTTTCATAGCTGTAGTTGGCGCAGTTCCTCCAGTAGTTGCTGTTTTAGCAAGTAAAACAAGAATAGCAGAAAAAAAGACTGTTAAAAACACATCATAGGAGTAAAAATGATGAAGAGATAATTAGGATTACCTTCAATAAAATATTAGAGATTCAAAAGAATGATAACTTTATAGAACCTCTGGAAATGTATATGAAAATATTTAAGTTAAACGGTCATGACATTCAGTCGTAATTCGACTTGTTTCCATATCCTATCGTACTTTTCTCTGGTTGATTTTGTTTTAATCGGTTTTGTTTCTTTTTCTTTTCTTAATATTTTAAATATTTTCTGAAAAATGTATTCAAATTTGATTGATCTTTTTCGACCTTCTAGCTTATCCAAAATCTTTACAATTTTGTAAAACAAATCTTCAAATCTTTGTCTGTTTGCAGAAGACAAATCAAATGCTACCAAGTATTTATCTAAATAATACTTTCTGTGGTATTTAGTTTTCTTTTGGTTGTAGTTGTAACCTGTGATAAGATTATAACCATTGTGAGTGCCGCAGTTAAGACAAATACGCTCGTTATCGAAAACTTCACAAGTAGCATTACAATTCACACATGCGTATGTACACTTGTAACACAGCTTGGCTCCGGTACAAAATTTACAAAGTTTCTTTTTATTAGTCATGTAAAATAAGATGCAATCTGAGCACACCCTAGGAGGATCAATAATATCTAAAACTCTTTTACAATATTTGCAATTCATTATACTATACTATAGAATTATATATTTAAATACAGACTTAAAAAATATTATCTTACGTAATATTATAATGGAACAAGTAGAAAAGGAAATCAAAAACTTTAAGGAAGATCAAATGACATATGCTCAAATGGTTGATTTTGAAGATATGAGTAAACTTGACAAAGAGTTAATAGTTTTTACAAACTTTCAAGATCTGACTGAAAGAATTATAACAATGACACAACAACTAAAATTACCATGGAAAATAAAAACCCGAGATATAAACAAGCTGCGTGCTTTTTGTAAAAACAAATTTCATCAGCACTTCGTGGTCTTTTAACTAAGGATTCTTTTATTCCATACTATAGCATTTTGTTAGACAAAGGAATTAATATCATTATGTATGGATAAATAAAAATAATGTAATCTATAGTATATGGGAAGTTATGCAGAAGAAGAAAGTAAACACTTTGATGAGGAAAGAAATATACTATTTGGAGTAGCTGCCCTTGAAAAGGCTCTCACAGATAAACAAAAGAGAAAATTGATAATTACAGGGAAAGTTGTATTAGACACTTGGAAGAAGATATTGCGGCTTTTAAAAAAGATTGGACGGCTGGACTTTTGGAAAAACTATTTTTGGAGAAAGGACATAATAAGTGGACGATTTCTATATATATCAAAAATAGCAGATGATAATGAAATCATGGAAATCAAAGATTTTAGTATCATTCCTGTTAAAAAATAATATAATCTAACCAGGGAATAAATAGTTTACTTCAAAATAATTAAATAAAATAATTCTAGGCTTAAAGAAATAATCTCTTGTAATAATATATAATGAGTATCCGAGAAATTGAAACATCCCCAAAACAGTATAGCAAGGTTTTTAAAGTAAATGTTGTCAGTAATGACCCGCTTACTCAATTGCAGAAAACACAACCAAGTGTTATAAAATTTCTTAAAACAGAACTAAGAAAAACGGGCGGCTTTAAATTAAGTGTCGATGTGAAACATACTTTTAAAAAAACATCGATGGGAGCCAACGAAACAGGTCCTGCAACCACATACAAAACAGCTTACTTTAATTCAAGAGCGGCAACAATATTATTCGAAAATAAAATAGTCGAGACGCTGGATAAAGCACGTGAGGAAATTGTACATAGAGTTGGAACTTGGATTCAGATGGGAAGTGGTTGGCAAATTGAGACACTAGATGCACACTACATAAATCGAATAAAGTATAAACCTTTGCGAGGTAGATCTTATTTGGATTTACCAAAAGAACTTGCTTATGCCAAAAAAGGTTTAATAAATATAAAAAATGAAAAAGATAACGAGTGCTTTAGATAGTGTCATTTAGCTTGTAAATTTCCTGTTGAAAAGGATCCCCAAAGGATAACAATGTATAAAACGCATATTGGTGATCTTGATTACAAGGGAATAATATTTCCTGTTACTATCAAACAAATCCCGAAAATAAAAAAACATAACAACATTTGCTTTAATATATTTGGGTGTTAAAATAATCAAGTATACCCTTTGTATATATAAAAAAAAATAAAGCAAAAGAATCGTGTGATATGCTTTTGATCACTGAAAAAGAAAAAAATCATTATGTGTTGATAAAAAACTTTAACAGTTTGATGTATAATCAAACAGCACATAAGGAAAAAAAATGGTTTTGTAAAACATGTTTACAATGCTTTACGTTAGAAAGAGTTTTAAAAGATCACAAAACTGTTTGTCTTTCAGTTAATGGAAAACAAGCAGTAGAGATGCCAAGCAAAAAGGAAAAAGTTAAGTTTAAAAACTATGACAGACAGCTTATGGTTCCGTTTGTTATATATGCTGATTTTGAAGCAGTAACTGAAAGTATTTCTTCGGTATCAAACAATTCTAAACAATCACACACAGAAGCATATCAAAAACATACTGACTGTAGTTATGGGTATAAGGTTGTTTGTTGTTATGATGATCAATATTCAAAACCAGTTGTAACGTATAGAGGACCAAATGCTGTTTACAAGTTTTTAGAAAAAATGATAGAAGTAGAAAAGTGGTGTAAGAAAACTATGAATGCACATTTTAAGAAAGATTTGGTGATGTCGCTGGAAGATGAAGCTAAATTCCAAAAATATATAAATCATGTCATATGTGTGGTAATGGTTTTGTAATGATGATCCAAGTCGCACAGTAGCATATGAAAACTCCGTTAGAAAAGTTAGAGACCATTGTCATATAACTGGAAAGTACAGAGGAAGCGCTCATGACATAAGTAATATTAATTTCAGGCTAACTAAAAAAATACCTGTTGTGTTTCATAATTTGAGAGGTTATGATTCTCACTTTATAATGCAACACATCGGAAAGTTTAAACAAAACATAAATGTCATACCAAATAACATGGAAAAGTATATGGCTTTCATGTTAGGAAAAGGTTTAGTGTTTATTGACAGTTTCCAGTTTATGTCTCAATCATTAGAAAATTTAGTAAAAAACATCCCTTCGTTTCAATACACCTCTCATGAATACTCTGGCAACAAGCTAGAATTAATAAAAAGAAAAGGTGTTTATCCTTATGATTACATGAACAGTTTTGAACGTTTTAGGGAAACTAAATTACCTGGCAAAGATAGCTTTTATTCTCAATTAAATGATGAGCATATTTCAAATGCAGATTATGATCATGCTAAAAAAATATGGAAAACATTCAAGATTAAAAATATGGGAGAATATCATGATCTGTATCTTAAGACTGATGTGCTGTTACTGACAGATGTTTTTGAAAACTAACCCTTTTGTGTTTGTGATTTCGTTTGCATTTTTTATTACTTTTGCCTTTTCGTTTGTCTGTTTGCGTGTTTGTTTTTGTGTTTTGTGGTTGACTGTCGTCCTTGAATGCTGCTTTCCCTGTCCGATATTTTTATCCTTCTTTAGAAAAATGTGCATTGAGTAATTAGATCCTTGTCATTACTTCAGTAGTCCTGATTTAGCTTGGGATGCAACTTGATTTAATCACTGATATTGATCAATATTTGTTTGTAGAAAAAGGATTAAGAGGCGGTACGAGTTATATCGCAAACAGATATTCACAGGCTAACAATAAATATATGAAGAACTATGATAAGAAAAAAGAAAGCAAGTACATAATATATCTTGATGCTAATAACTTGTATGGGTGGGCCATGTGCCAACCGTTGTCTACTGGTAACTTCAAGTGGGTTGATAGGTTTGAAAAAGGAAAATCAAATTACATTGTTGAGTGTGATATCAAGTATCCTAAAAAACTGCATAACTCGCATAATGATTATCCTCTTGCCCCAGAAAGTTTAAATATAAAAGATGAGTGGTTATCAGACTATTGTAAAAATTTAAAACAAAAGTTTAATTTAGGACATTGCAATGTTAATAAACTTGTTACAACACTAAAAAATAAAGAAAAGTATGTCGTGCATTTTAGAAACTTAGAATTGTATAAAAAGCTTGGATTGAAGGTAACAAAAATACACCGAATACTACAGTTTGACGAATCAGAGTGGTTAGAGACATACATAGACTTTAATACTGCCAAGAGAACAGCTGGTAAAAATGCTTTTGAAAAGGATTTCTTCAAACTGATGAACTATTCAGTTTTTGGTAAAACTATGGAAAATTTGAGAAAAAGAAAAAGAATTAATGTTAATTTAACTCACGACGAGGAGGTCCTTTTAAAGAATGCAGCAAGACCTTCATTTATTTCTTGTAAAATGTTTAATGAAAATTATTTGCCATAAACAGAATAAAAGAACGATTAGTTTTAAATCGTTCTTGTTATGTTCGCATGTGTATTTTAGACTTGTCAAAATATTTGATGTATAATTTCCATTACAACTATATCAAAAATAAATAAATATGATGAAAAGCTAAGTTATTATTTACTGATACCGATTCCTTGTGTTATGAAATAAAAACAAAAGATGTGTATGCAGACTTTTGTCGATAATTGTGATTATGTTCCAAAAAGTACGTTTCATTTTAATGATAATAAAAAGGTTATCGGTAAGATGAAAGATGAAACTTGTGGAATACCCATTGTTGAATTTGTTGGGTTGCGAAGTAAACTATATTCGTATATTTTAGATAATGACACTGGTACAAAGAAATGTAAGGGTGTTAAAAAGTGTGTTGTTAAAAAAAAATAACGCATGATAATTACAAAGAGATTTTGTTTACGGCAACAGAAGCCCACCATGAGATGAAAGTTATTAGATCACAAAAGCATAACATAAGCAGCTATGGAATAAATAAAAAAAGTTTATCAGCTTATGATGATAAAAGATAAATACTAGATAATGGACAAGATACATTAGCATACAGGTAAACAAATAATATGCTGAGCGATGATGAAGACTACTGTCCGGTTCCGTCTGACTTTGCTTAATAAATTGCAAATGTTATTAGTTGAATCGTATGAGAGATATAATAAACAACATTGATGAGTAGTATAGATACTGGGGTTTCCAGTAAAGTTTTTTCCTGAGAGAGGGTAATCAGAAAGTTTATAAAGTTGTGGGGGGTTTGGTAGTAGTATATCACCGCCGTTGGCGTTTGCTACTGGACAACTAAAAACAGCTTTGTAACTGCTTACTGATAGCCCTTCGCGGGGTTGGGGGAAACTGCGCTGGAACCCCCAGTATCTATACTACTACCACGTACCTGGCAAGGTGTTGTGTCCTGCATATGTGGATGAGTGTGGCAAATTAACTGTTTTAGCTCCAGTAGCTGTCTTCGGGTCTACCTCTTCTGTTTCTGCTGACAACTTGGGTCTGTCAGGTTCTTCCTTTGGTAGTTTGTCTAAGATACAAGACGAATTGAATTGCCATGAATGAAGTGTATTGTGTGTAGTGTACTTTTTGGTCAATCTCTGAAACTCGTTCAATAACAAATCAAACATTGAAATTAAATAGTCATTCAATCACGAACGTGATTGTCTTTCCACGAATCAGATTCAATTTCAGAAAGTATTGCTATATGCAATTCCAATCTTTCACCTATGGAAATGTAAACAAGAGTTTATAATTATATAACAAATGTTCGTATAAGAATTCCCACCCTCCGACCCTTCTCAAATATACATATATCTCTTATACAATTGTATAGAAACATATTGATGATGTAGTCCGAATAGCGACGTCAATTGTATTTAACTACATGGAGTGGTTATGAAAATAAGCAAGAAACTAGGATGTATCAACTATATTTTCAATTTAGTAAACAGGAACCCCGTTTAGCTGGAGAGAACTATTGGCTGAGCTAAAAAAACAAAAGTTGATATCAATATTCAACAAAAGTACAATAAAACAAAACATAATTCGGTTTACCTGGTTCTGAGCCGCCTGGTTTCGAGCCGACTGACTTATGGTTGCGTTTCTTCCTTCTACCCATTTTGAATGTACAAAAAGAGTTACGCGATTACTTTCTTCTAAATCGACTCATCATAGTTTACAACTTCAGCACTTTGTATATAGATTTTCTGCAAAATAAGAATATTAGTAGCATGAACAATTGATGCAAAAGATACTATCATCAGCAACTATTTATTCAGTTTAGTATGTGAATCTTTTGTTTTAATCACCTTGAAGTTCTGTATTTGCTGCCAGTTGGAATCGGTGGTTCGAGATTATTATTAGGAGTCGTACAATTATAAATACGGACCAAAAAAGGACC
Source organism: Cyrtodaria siliqua (assembly GCA_037043455.1). Lineage (NCBI taxonomy): Eukaryota > Metazoa > Mollusca > Bivalvia > Adapedonta > Hiatellidae > Cyrtodaria > Cyrtodaria siliqua. Next base: position 81,279 of record JAWPHD010006755.1, read on the forward strand.
ATATTGCTGCACTCTTATGGGCTGGAGGTGCCTGACGTGTTATTTACTCTGTTATAGAGGGAAGAAGACGACGTTTATGCAAAAATGGAAGACGCCCTTGAGAAATAGTTCAGACTTAGGTCAAGTATGAATGACACGAGTTCGGGAAATTGAATCAATCCCCATCAGAAACCGTGGAGCACTACATGACAATACGTATAAGGCAAAAGGCAGAAAACGATTTTACCTATTTTGATGAATATATTCCGAGATCAAGTAATTGAAAAGTATGTGTCAGGCAATTTAAGAAGGAAACTGTTGCAAACAGGAAGGGACCTTACTTTAGATCAAGTTCGAGAAATAGTCAAATCAATGGATAATTCTGACATGCAAGAAAATCAATAGAATGGTTTCAATCATCAATTAATAAGCTATCAGACCCAAAAGGTATAAAAGCGCTGTCCAGCGAAAGAAACGAACGTGGGATATTTGGAAAAACAGGTGTAAGCAAAGCGCCAAAAAGAAACCAAAAAAAAAAATGAAAATCAGGAATACTTATGCGTATGACTTTAATGGAGACAGTGAAGGTGAGACGGCATTTACATTTACAATTCATACATAAAGATACTTAGATTCCACTTCAACTGTAGTCAGCGTGGGTTGATTAAATTGATTCCGAATGCAAGTAGCAACGTAACTGACACGTGCAAGTAGCCTGTACTTGTTCAAAAGACTCAGGACTTGAATTATGTATGCGCCAGAAACGTATCATAACATTATACAAAAGGCTCTAAAGGGTTGGTGACGATGTGGTGCAGAACATGATGGATGACATAAATGTGCGTAGTAAAACTAAAGAAGAACATATCAAACACTTAAAAAATAGTCTGGAGTGTCCTTAGTGAAAAGGGATTAACTTTGAACAGACACTTGTCAGTTGTATATGTCTAAGCTCATATTTATGGAGATATGTTGTCTGAGAAAGATATAGGGCTGACCGAGGTGAGGAGTTGTCCGGGGTTAGTTAGTTATAGCGCGAAGTTATGTACATACCTCTTTCAGAAACCCTATCCTCACAGCTGCGCGAATTGCACAGGAAAGAAACTAAACTGACTAGGGATAACCCTCAGCAAGTTACATTCTATGAATTTAAAAATGGCTGTCAAGTACAGAAATACTCGGTTACTATGACAATTGAATTGAATTAGGTTTTACGGCTGACAAACACAAACATCTTGATCTATTGCCAAACAGGAACGAACATGCCAGGCCCATTCCCAAATTTACACCGTGATAGAACATGGAGAGAGGGCCTAGAATCTTCTAATCGGCATACTGCAGTGGCGGTAAATTCTACAGCAGACACTCCATTTACGATGGAGCCAAGTTTTATCCGCAGGGTCATGATAACTGAATTGGGTTTTAAGGCGCACCAACACATGAAAGTTATATGGCGCCTAACAGAAATGAACATGCCAGGCTCATCCTCCATTTACATCGAGATCAATTATGGAGAATGTGCCTTCTCACCTGCAGTGTTGCCATGAAGAGGACTTCTAGCTCTTAGGTGTGATGGTCAGGAATCGACAAAGAGTTCGAGAAATATTGCCAGTTGTCAGTATGTTAGTCAGCCAACTTGTCCTGAGCCTATATAATTACCTGAGCTACCATCAGGTCCGCTTCAATATTTAGCAGTCGATGTGTTAGAATCAACGCCGTTAGGGGAGTACCTGTTAGTCTTGATAAATTAGTCTGGCATGTTTTTCGAAATCGAAAAATAATATAAATTCTTAATTAATAAGTGGTTTTTAACCTATCTGCCGGTTTCTCTATGAACCGAAAACGCTCGTTTGCCATTTTCGAAGTTCCATGCAAAACAATGGCATATAGACAAACGTTTATAGGAAGAATAAGACGAACACGATCCAAGAAAAATGGACCATTTAACCAGATAACGTATGCAATATAATCCAATCAGAAATGGTATTTAGCTAACATAATTACGTAAGAATCTCGAAGTGATATAAAAAAAAAAAGTAAATTAATATGGTACTTATGAATTAGTACAATGAAAACAAACTTGAGCCAGGATGTATGTCAACTAATGTAACTTTAACTGCGTAAGTGCAACATACACTTGAGATAAAACATTTAGCTGTCAGATTAAACAAGGGATCACTTGATTACTTTACACTATATAGCTAGTCTGTCTACAACTTTACATATTTGCGTGTTAGTCTTGATAGATACAGTGTGCGCACATGCCATTTGACCAAGTTTGGAAAAGACCCGATAACAGTTAACCAAAGAAGAGTGCGGATACCATTAATACCATGCTTTTTAGCATGGTGAACTTGTTCACCAAGCTATAGTTACCGTGTTTTTTTCACGAATCCTAACTACAGCCTCACTGATGAATCGACGCATTGCCTGAAAAATAAGACCCATATTTTAACAGGTGTTTCTTCTTTTCTAGTGCGGATACAAATATGGTAATGTCATTTAGAAATTTCAAATAATTTCTTCGATACATTGTTTAAGTTATATTTTGTTTATGTAGCTATTTCATCTATAAGTACACATCGTTTTGCTGTGCGGTCTATAAATAGATCAATCATCATCATCATAACGTGATCATCACGTGATCTTGCATAAAATGTCCAACAATATATTCATACGCCGTATTGCTCTCTCTCCTAGGTATACCTCGATAACACGGACGGTAACCATTCCCGCGCGTCTCTTTGAGAGGAGGTCATTACATTCTGAACAATGTAATCGTAAATATATGCGGTCTTTGATGTTTTATGAATACATGTGTGTGACAGAACAGAACGCCGTCAGACTGTACCGAAATTGAATCCCATTAGATGAAATTGCGTAGCTTTGACAGAATGGCGGGAATTTTGTATCAAATAGCTGAGGTCTTCCTCCACCAATTAAACTGGCCGCCATACATAACTAATTGATCTGTTGATAAATGGCGTAAAACACCATGCAAAAAATAAAATAAAATAAATAAATAAAACCGAAACCGGTTTGATGAATCCGTTTTGGTAAATCCGTACGTTATAATCAAATGCTAAAACTGAAAATAGATTTTAGGAATACTGTAGTTCTGTATAGCATTGCTTTGTTGATATTATAAATGAATCTGAATGAATAAGAAAATTAGTGATATATATAAAAAAAACAAAAAAACATAAGATACACAATCTGTAATAGACCAAAAAAGAGGTGTATTTCCCCTAGCAGCTCTAAATAAAATAGGGTAGGTGGGTAGGGATTTTTTTATTTTTTTTTGCTTAAAAAAGTTTAGGGTCGGTCGGTCGGCCGAGGGGAAACACACCTATTTTTTGGCTTTATCTCAATAATCATAGGCCTAAAAAAATGTTTGCTTCTACTTTTGTGACCCATTGGGATCTGTACAATAAACATTTCTATGTGTTTACTCAATTTATTAGCTTTCGGCCAAAGGCCAGAATGTACATTTACCACTAAACCACTACATTATTGCTCAATCCAATGTATTTAAGGAATACATTTTATTTTTTAACATTCATGGCACTGAATAACTTCAGGTCACGTCAAAGTAAGTGAATCCAGAAGGGATTGTTAACTTTGCTCGCGACCAGATGCTATTCATAGTCCCATGAATGTTAAAAAAATAAAATGTATTCCTTATATTTTTATTATTATTGTACTCAATACCCATATGTCCCGTTTCTCAACCATTTTCTTCTCTAAATTGATAAAAATTCAGAATAACACCCATATTTATCACGACAAATGGGACAGCGTAAACGTTTAGCCTCGCATTCCTAACCTTTTATGGTATAGTCACGTCAAACGTCAGTTGTTTTTTCTTGAAACGTCATAGTTTTAAGAGTTATAAGCAATTAAAATGTGATTCATGGTCAAATGGATGTTTCTAGTTTTGTATGTGTTATACAAGTACTTACATTAGAAATGTAAATATAAATGAATGAAATGATGTCATCATGAACAAAATAATAATTAGAGTAAACACACGGAAATATTTACTAGTCATTAATATTTTGTGAGTGTATTTTTAATGTGGTTTGTTGTTTAACCCTAGTTAGCAAGTTAATATAAATTACTTGGTAAATAAAAATAAATTGTGAATGCCTGGTCTTCATGAATATTTTAACCCTTGGGTAAATTTTAATCTTAAAAGCCTTAATATGTCTTGAAATTGAAATCATTGAATTTAAACCTGTCCTTCAAAGCCTGCAAATGACAAAACATTATCTGTGACCAGTGTACACAAGAACAGCTTTTGATTAGTAATACAGGATTGTCAGGTTTATTAAGTTTATTTACTATTGAATGTTTTATTTTTTTAATGAAATAACAGTTAATGCATGGAACATTCAATACACACCTTGTTCCAAGGTCCAGCCAAGGTTCTGTTTAGCCATACAAAGTTTGAGGACAAAAACAAATTAATAAAAAAAATCCCTACCCTACCTAATTTTTATGAAGATGTTACCCGAAACAAACACTCTTTTTAGGCCTGATCTGTTGTCATTCGTAGCGTCATTAGCCGAAGTGTTCCGAATGATCCGTCTTGAATCTGCACGAATCCATCCCGAGAGGAGGATTCCCGGATTCTCAAATCTTGTTCGAGATTTATCAAAACTGTTGTAAAGAAACAGTATGGATTTTGAATCCAGTTCCGGTTTCATTTCAGTGTAATCAAACACGACATTATTCTAAGACGCAATTTCATCATTGTTCACCATGCTCTCAGTACCTTCGGTACTTTGATTTAATATTGCAACAGCCATAACTCTGGAATTACTGCGGCGATTTGGCCGATTATCGAACTTGATCTAGGCATTGTGCAAATATACCATTGGAGCAAGTTTGGAGAAGATCGGATAACAATTACCCAAGTTAGAGTAATTTCGCTATTTTTTGCTATTCCAAGGCCATAACTCTGAAACTTGGCCGAGACAACTTGCCTATATACCATTTGACCAAGTTTGGAAAAGATCCGATAACAATTAACTAAGTTAAGAGTGCGGACATCATTTTTGCACGAACGGACGGACGGACGGACGCATGGACGGACAGTGGTAACACTATATGCCCCTTCACCATTCGAAGAATGGCGGGGGATAAAAAAGGGAGAGAGTCTACAATCAGACTTCTGTGAACCCCTAACCAGTCCCAGTGATGTTATTGTTATAAATGCTGCCTATGTAATAGTGTAAATACGGTTAGATGTGAATGACTGGGTGTGATTCAAATATGACGTTGTGTCGGTGTATACACATACAAGCATTGCCATCGTTTGGGTTAACAGTTATAGGTGTTATGAGCAAAATATATTTGACTCGGATGTGCAAACGAAAGTAAATATCATGTTATATCAACGAAACTCACTGTTTGCAAAATATTTTGATAATCCACTTTTACATGTTCAGCAAACAGATCACGTACGTGCGTTTACTAAAGAAATCAATACCCGACTGACTACGTATACGGGTACACACCGTGATCATAATCAGTGATATCACTGATGATACTGTGTATACAATTTTATTTGGATTTTTTCGAGATTTCAGTCGGTTTGAAGAAAGTGGAGATAAAGTCTCCGATCATGTTAGCATTGTTTATTGGAGAGTTAGAGTTATATTTGCAAAATAGAATAGACAGTGGTTTATCATTAGATGACATTTCTTTAATTTTACTGCTTTTTGCTGATGATATGGTGTTAATAGGTAATACTCCGCAAGACCTGCAAATGAGCTTAAATCGTCTAAATGAATATTGTGGAACTTGGGGCCTGGAAGTAAATACCGAAAAAACAAAGGTTATACTTTTTCGTAAAAAAGGTTGAGTAACCGTTGATGAAAGGTTTCTTATAACGAAGCATTATTAGAGGTTCTGGTGATTTTAATTATCTTGGAGTTTTATTTAACTACACTGGGTCGGATACGTTAAATCAACAGGCTATGTGCGGCAAAGGATTAAAAGCTATGAATCTCTTAACTGCAAACATAAGGAAAACTGAACTAAAATCTAAAACATCCCTTCAATTATTTGATGCTTTCGTCTCATCAATACTCAGTTACGGCTGTGAAGTGTGGGGTTTCACAAAATCGATGAAGATAGAGAGAATTCATCTCAACTTTTGTAAAAACATTCTAGGAGTAAAGATGACAACGAGTAATGCTGGTGTTTACGGTGAATCGGGGCGTTATCCATTATTTGTCACAAGATATACTAGAATAGTTAGATATTGGTTGAAATTAGTTACGACAGAAAATATAATTTTATTATCTATATATAAATCTTCATTATCTGATTATGAAAGCGGTTTAAATAATTGGTTATCCAATGTAAAATCTCTGCTTAATACGTGTGGCTTTATGTATGTATGGGATGATCCTTTAGGTGTGAACCATCAACATTTCGTATCTAGCTTTAAAAAGAGGCTGGTGGATTGCTTTATTCAAAAATGGAACACTGATCTACAAGAAAATAGGGTATTATCAATGCTGTATAGACATGCTAAAGATAATTTTGGGTATGAAAACTATCTGAATATTTTATGTACAAAAAAAAGATTACGAAATGTTTTTACTAAATTACGTTTATCTTCACATATCTTAAGAATTGAGACAGGTCGTTATGCAAGACAAAGGATTGAAAGAAATGAAAGAGTTTGTCAAATATGTAATTCAACTGAAATTGAAGACGAATTTCACTTTGTTTTAATTTGTACAGCTTATAACGATATTAGAAAAAATATATATCAGAAAATATTACATACAAAGGCCAAATATGTTTAAATTTGTAAAACTTCTACAATCTTCAAAGAAGAAAGAGCTTTTTAATTGCAGTAAATATTTGTCAGAGGCGTTTACTGTCAGATGTTCTATTCCAAATATTATTTCTTAAAACATATTCAAGTACATCCTCACATAAATTGTTATTTTATATATAATTCCTTTTGTTGTTTTGATATCCTTGGATTATTGATTACAATGTGTGACTGATATGATTAGCTAAGGAGTATATGTACTGAAAATTTAACTATAAGTGAATGTGTAGAAATATGGGTAACCTGTCATGTGATTATAATTATGTATTACAAATTATGTATGTAATGATCAGAAACTGTAAAAGTTTAAATCAAAAAAAATATCTATCTATCTATCTATCTATCTGAGACTTACTTTACTTTTATCAAATATTATATATGTATCAGCACAAAAGAGGTGACCTACTTTGTTCGGTAGTTACCGATAAACAGCAGGCGGGAAAACAATATGGCGGCGCCATCGTCAAGCTTAAAAACCATACAGAAAACATGGTAGATAGGATACTATGCCAGTGCCGTTTACTCAGTATGTAAGCGCATTTTTGTATCAAATGGTGAAATGTAATAAACTCAGCGCGAAAACATAGAATAGCTCGGCGGTACCTCGCCCTCGCCTAGTAAGCTTTATGACATAGTACACCTATATATTGTAATGTAATGCAATACTTCAACATGTTTAAACAAATGGTAAAAGCCGTATCTGCATCTAACACAATAATATCGTACTGCGCTAACAATTTATACATGACCAATGTGCATACATGCAAGTCATACACACGCTGAGCTAACTAAAACATATGTAACAGAAGCAAACTTATAGTAGACATCATTAAACAGACATTACATGTATCAAAATACATACCTGATTATATTTCCCCATTATTGGAGCTCTAACTAACGTCGCAATAAGTTGATAATTGGGATTCCCCGAGGGTCTATTTTTATCTTTTGGGAAATTACGCAGGTAAAATCAGTACAGTTTCACTTAAAGGTACTATATCTCTATAAGGCTAGTGGGCGTGTACGTAAAGCAAATAGAAGCGGATTAACGCTTGGTTTACTACCAACTTCAAATTCGCGAAACATGAGGGTCTCCCAGGGGTTTTGGGGAACAAGGGATCATGGCCATTTAATTTTGGGAACAAGGGAACTTAATTTATTGGCATGCTTTTAGGGAACTGAGGAACATGAGTTTACATAAATAAAAATATAATATCTAGTTTTAATGTTAAAAAAACACCTAAAACTTTCACAAAGTGTTACGCGATGACAGTGTTTTCTTAATAGCATTTATATTTGTAGCATCTAAGATACTATCCACTGCACTGTGTATAGCATAAAACAGAATTGCTATGAACTTTTAGTCAAAATTAATGAAATGTGATGACTAAATAGCCAGCAAATATGTCATGACATAAGTTATCAGTGTTTATGAATGAAAATTAATTGCCAATTATAGTTGGTCTGGAGAAACAGCCTATATATACCGCAGTACACAATGTCCGCGTATACTTTGGACATGTATTGTGTTGGGAATAAACATTCAAAAATAAAGCATAACTGTTCAAATTATTGTTAATAATGGCTTGACATGATGGATATAATAAGATAAGGAATTTCATTGTATATAGTTATGACTAAGGAACATACGAGCCTAAGTAGGGAATATTCAATTTTCATGGGTGGGATATAGAAGTGCATGGTGATGTTTCTGATACTGATGTGAAAATGATAGAGATGACTTGTTACCTGGAACACATGAATAGTCACAGATACAAACATCGTAGTACTGCTACGGAGGTTTGTAAACACTACCACGTATATGTGTGTACACTTCTCAGTTCATAACCCCATAGGCTCCTCTCCTATATTTTCAAATTTCTGTCAGTTGGGTTTAAAAACAACTAAAACTAGCAATAAGAAATACTTTTTCACAAATATGTTTTTTTCCAATACAATTATTTAATTTCAGTTTACTTCTGTGCCAAATATTGATTTACTTTATGAGGTAGAATGTTCAATATTTTGAAAAAGGTCTCCCTGATCTAACCATGTATACATTTAAATGAAAACCCTGCCCACCTCCATCTAGTGGCTTTATACGGCAGCTGGGCCTTTAACCAAAGGACTGTCACCTTCAGACACTTTAAACATGGTTAAAACGAAATTGATCAGCTACAGGTTTGCTTACACCATATCTTGAGCACAGATTAATGGGGTGATACAAGGCTGCGAAACATTGGAAAGCATAGATTAAAAATGTGGTTTGTGAGACATGTAAAACACTAGGGTACTCAAACATAGAACATAGATTTAGACCCTGCTGTTACTGCATGAATAATGGAATAAAATGCATCAAAGCTTCAGTAATGTGTGTAACTCAAGATTCAGAATCAAGAAAAGCTGCAGCTCAAAAGCAATTACTGACAGAAACAAATAAGGGGAAAGACTACATTTAAACACAGTTTCAGCTGTACCTGATGCCGTCCACGTTGGTAAGAGAAAAATACAAAGTTTCAGCAACTGGTTTCTGTGCGTTGTTGATTTTAGTACAAATACGGTGCAATTAAGAGAGTTACGAAATGACCAAGGTTTGAATTCCAGTATGTCAATAAAGATTCCTTTGAAGAAATAAGGATTAACAAGATGTTGACTCCATTCTTCAAATTTCTTATGCTGCAGTTACAACAATCATAGAGGAAAATGTCAAATTAGTGACACATACCGTTGTTCCGGAAAAATGTAGACTCACAGAGGATAATAGAAAGGTTTTTTTAAAAAGCCCAATTTTCATGGGTGGGATATAGAAGTGCATGGTGATGTTTTTGATTCTGATGTGAAAATGATAGAGATGATTTGTTACCTGGAACACTTGAATGGGACCTCTTTGGTAATGTTTTCATTTCTGATATTGCAACAGGGAAGGTCAATAAAGTTCGCGCTGGTCATTACCCAGCTAGTGTTACAGCTGAAATGGTATCAATCGATTATCCTATAGGAGTGGCAGTGAATCGTGGTGTTTTATAGGTTGCAGAGTCAAGAAGAATGAAATAGTGTATAAGGACTTGACAGGTGAGACAATTATAGAAGTAGAGAGATTAAATGTTAAACAGCTACAAGAAAAGTTAAAACAACTACTGAGTAAACAAGGAACAGAAAGTGTGATGGTAGAAAAAGGCAATCTCTGTGTAGTAAGAATATTTCTAGGCCACTTGCATAATCATTTGACAGCAGTAACAATTTGTTTATGTCCAAAATGGGGGGAGAAATTCACGTGCTTGAAATTCACTCAAATCGTGTACAGTTATCAGGGACACTGCTCAAAAAGCTAGAAACGACATATTGTTTGATGTATGGACTAGCTTTCATGAATGACTCCCTATATGTTGCTCCTCATGATAAAGATGGGGACATACTTAAAGTCAACTGGGAATGTGAAACAGTAGAACCGGTCATATCAAATGGAAACTAATGTGTCAGGGTACACAGTTTGGCTGTTTTACAAGAAAGGTTAGTATTTAGTGACACAGATGACTATTCATTTAAGTTGCTCAATCCTACAACATCAGAATGCAGTCACTATACCGGAAATGGAATAGGCCAGAGAGATGGAAAGGATGACCAATTTTCCCAACTTGCAGGACTATGTGCAGATAGAAAAACATTGTTAACGTTGAAACTGCTACTGGTGCCCTCAGAATGATACGCGGTGTTAGTGGACTTGTTCTTTATCTGAACAATCTCCGAAAGTTTAGCCTGACATTTGATCTCCACTATGAGAAACAGAAACCATTGTATATTAGTCTAGATACAGCTATTGGATGATTGCAGGAGGTATATGACTTTGACTGTCAGTGGGTTGACATTGTGAAAACATACCTGGAAACGTCAACGCAAGGTCCTCAGGGAACTGTATCAACTGTTGTAATTGATGACGAAAAACGTATTTTAGAGTCCCTGTGTGACATCAAGAGCTTACTTTCCCGTGCCAAGGTATCACCTAGACAGTTGAAAATCTTCAGAATGAAGTGTTTGTTAACATTAGTCGTAGAAACGTTGTTTTCAGATATGAAAGCTGGGGCTTCATACATGCCAATGCAGCTTGAGTTTGACTAGTCATACTACCCCCAAATTGATGTCCGAGGTCAAGTATGTTGATCTGCCCAATATGTACGCTTCTAAATCTGTGTGTATGGTGTTTAACGTCATTTTCAATACACGTTAGGTTATATTTGACGGTCGATTTTGTGTGGTGGAGCCAGACCACCCACTTGTAATGGGTAGAACCAGTGCTGTACATCTCCTCCATCCAAAGGAATCGACACTTCCTCACTTACGAGTCGAGCTCCCAGTGGGATTCGAACCCGCAGAGGTGAGAGGCGAAAACATTTACAATGCAACGTCGTTAACCCCTCAGCCAAGGAGACGTTTTTTTCAGTTTGAACAGTAATAAATTGCAGTTTGTACAAACACATTTCCACAAGTAGTTTGTCTAAAAGGTTGTGAAATGAACTGCTATTTATTTGCTTCTTTGCAGAATGGGACTCAATCCTTGAAAATGTCTTTTGTTCATGCGCAATGTTCATTCTGTAAGTAATTGTTTTGTTCGGACCACTGTGCTGTTGCTTCATTAATGTGTACTGTATAGTTTTTCTTACAATGTATTGTCTAAGTTGTTTATATAAAAAAAATCTCTACAAACATGTTCTCCTTTTAGAGAAAGACTATTTGTATAGTTAACACTTTTGCATGGTGTTGTACATCGGGGAATTGTATCATTAAACATTGCTCATGTTTTAGTTATTAATATTTTATTTTCACCAACAGTAGAATACTCTCTTAATTTGAAGTGAAGTTGTGGATTTATTTTGGAGTTGCTACTGGTATTCATGTACTTCCAGATTAATGTCAACTAGATTTGATCGTTTTTCCTCACAACGATTTGTTATGTATATAATATGTATGTATCTGGTTCTGTTATGGTACTGAACGTTGAAAACAGGATTGTTTATTGCACTAGAATAAAGTTGTCCCTTGATTTTATACATATCAGCAACAGCTAATCATAGACAATCTGTTAAATTAACATTCCATTGACGCTCATTCAGGTGTCATTTGTCATATGGCACGTTTTTGCTTCCGTTACATAGCTGTCTATATGATATTCCAAGGGTGCTAAGAGGAGCCATATGTCACTTGGCACCTTCTTGCTGTAGCATTTTTCTAAATTTCTAAAAATGTAGTTGACGCAAGAAGGTGCCATGTGGCAAATGGCACCATTTAGAATAAACATGGCTGCACCTTTTAGCATGATTAAATTTGGTTGTTTAGCAAAGGGAGAAAAAAAACGTCACTACTTAATTATTAATTAATGAAATGGGTTATGACGTAGATTTGTCTTGACATGATACAGTACATGAGGAACAACATATATATGACAAAAACTTAAAATAACCAAATATGTCACTTGTCACATTTTAGCACTAATATACACTAGAATCTATGTGTTATATTGCCTAATAATGGTGTCTTGAGAAAATATAACCTGGCGTTGATTTCTTTATTTACTATGTCCCGTGTTATTGGAATGACAATAGGGTAAGAGTGAGGTTTGGTGCACCCTAGGTTTAAACCCACCACCAATTTAAACTGACCGCCATATATATAACCTAATTGATGTGTGTGAAAAATGGGAAATACCCTCCGGGTATTCGTTTGGCAAGCCAGAATACCTACGAGTAATTAAGAGTGTGGTATAATCAGGCCCAATCCGCCTGTCCCTCTAATTCGTGTGTTCCACTCTCCCTCACACAACCAAATGATTTTTAAAATATCCGACCTCTATGCAAAATAGTGTACTGTATTGTATTGCACTGCACTGCACCGCATCGCATTGTATATGCATTTAAAAAATATTTAAAATTGAAGTGAAATATATATACTAAATATATGTATATACGAGTTGTTTTGAAATTGTCACAAAGTTGAAACCAGGCCAAGATTTGGTTAACACGACGAGTGCGTTTTTGTGCAAACGCAGTTCAGATTGATAATACAGCCATTGATAACTTAACAAGTGACACACGCTTCAAATATCGAATTCCCCCTATGTAAATATAAACGAAATTGTGCATAACTAACATAATCTCAGTGCTACATAAAACACGTATGTAAACGACTGTGTATTATGAAAGTAAAAAGGTACTCAACAAACTAGGACAAACGTTGCTATTGCGTTTAATATTTGACAAATCTAAATGACTGTTAAACATTCATCTGCTAACTTTAACACGCGATCATGCATCATATCAGATCGATCTACAGGCAAACTACAATGATTGAAGTACAAGACTGGATACTGTAAAAAATAAAAAAAAATACTGCTACATTTATGGATGAATGTGTTCTTCAACAGTCACTTAATCATGAGAACATAACATCAATAGACACTATGTGACATATATGTGGGTAACGCTCCTTCCCTTTTGGTTTCTTAACGGTAAAGGACCATAAAAATATATTTCTTTTTGGTGTTTACTCTACTTTTTGTGGCTCAGAATTTCAAATACTTGCACCACTTATTCATGAAGATTTTACTACCAGCGCTCTTCGTGGTTTTGAGTGTGACCTATATAGAGACTATCAATAAAACCTATCGTAAACACTAAGCCGGATAGAGTCTATGAAGAGAAATCTTCACCATTAAGAAACCGCGGTCGGTCGCTACACTCCCCCTTTCGGTTTCTCTTCAACACCTCTAGCATAGCTTCTATCATAGCCTCTATCCTATACATAGTCTATATTCTATACATAAACATGTTATATACACTGATATTGGTAAACACTATGTTTTAGTAAACTGACATACGAGTATAATTGAACTTACAAGGAGGAGCCTGTGGGGTCATGAACTAAGAACTGAAAACAATTACACGTGACAGTGTTGATCAGTTGCAGCATGTAGTATTTTCTTGATTGTACCCATGTGGAATTCGCCAGGTGTTTTGAGTTGTGTTTTAAAAGTAGGTGTAACAGTCTAACAGGAAATGTAACCGTCACAGAACACAGTAAACCCAACACAACCACAGACTCCATATAGCCAGTAGAGCAATACTGTCCCTGCATTGAGCAAAATGGCAGTCGAACATATAAATTTGGGTCCGAGAGAGTAACAAAACCCGTTTTATAAATGCATTCACATTTGGACAAGATATAAAATTCAACATCTAGACATCCTTAACTAAGAAATACACACTACACATGAACATGAAATCTCAAAAGGTATGGATATCATCATAAGGCGGAAGCTCCGTTATAATAAATTACTGCAAGTTCCCCCAAGTTGCACACCTGTAGAAGGTCCCCTTTATACAAGCAGTCAAAACTCGTTTTATATAATTATGTCGTGCCTCGAGTCCCTAACCATACCAAATTAGAACTAGAGGTTGTTTGTAGTAAAAACAGATGTTTCTCCACTGGAAAAAGGGCCATAACTCCGCCAAAAAAACATTCAACTGGAACACGATAAAAACTATTCCGGATAAAGTTTGTATATAAGGGACCATAACTCTGCCAAAGTTCATTCACCTGGAACACGGCAATGACATGCGCAACTAGGCTTGGTACTCATCATTCACGCCACGATTCACTGAAATCCGTATAGGTTATAATAGCGTAAATGAGTCTCCATTGCCCTTCCATAGTAAAGTTAGAATGTTGACAACTTGTTAAAAACTCAACATCAACAAGGAAATAGGGGGTTTAATACCTTCTAAGAAAGATTTCTTCAGTTGTATACTAACACCGGGTCAAAGGTCAAAGTTATTTTTACCCCTTACAATTTCGTACCCTGTCTACTTTCACTTCTGAAATTTATATCAAAAACTGTCAAAAACATGATGAGCTCCCTTTTCAAATATCAACACAATGTCCAGAATACAGTTACAGCCAAAAAATAACAAGAAATTGCACTAAAAAAAGGTTTTAAAGAAAAAAAAGATTAGCACTCTTTAATACAGAATTACTTTCGACTGCACCAGACAAGCACATCCGGCTGATTTAGTGGAATTAAACTTAAAGGGGTTCAGAAGAGACTAATCTGGACAGAGTTTGTTTATTAAAACGTTTAAAGGGCCATAACTCTGCCAAAAATTACTTAACGGGGAACACGACGACGATATGCACAACTAGATCTTGTACCGATCATCCCTAAAAGTTTCGTTGAAATCTGGCCAGGGGGTCAGGAGAAATAGTCCGGACAAAGTTTGTGTATTAAACCTTTAAAGGGCAATAACTCCGCCAGATTCATTCAACTAGGCTTGGTAGTGATTATCTCTCCAAAATTTCATTGAAATCCTGATAAATGAAGGCCCTATCGGCTTACAATATAATCAGTGACCCTGTATATGTCGACACTGACTGCGACATTATATTCCGTAAGTTTGAATGTACCTACTCCAAATCTCTTATTATTAGTTCTGCATATAGACCAACAAACAACGAGTACACAAACAGACTGATCGATACCATAAGACAAATCTGCCAAAGATACAAGGATGCTGTTATATGGATCGCCGGTGATTTCAATCTACCAGATATTGACAGGTCCAGCAACATCACTACAGGACACCAATACAGGAAGACCCTCAACGAAGCTTATCTCACCCTGGAGTCTGAATTTGGTCTGAACACAATAATGACTTCCCAACATGACCTGCCTGTTGTTCACCTATAGACCGTCATTAGTAAACCGCTCCTACGCCATACCTGGCATAAGTGACCAGCATGCCATGTACATCGACTTTAACATCTCTGTAAACCGACAGAAACCAGTCATAAGAGTAATGTACGAGAGGTCTTATAACGTAAAACTTTCATTTTGTACCTGATTCAAACATCTTGACATGCTCGCCGAATATGTTCATTTTAATGTCAAGTCTAATGTTTCTTTCGATATAAAGCATTATGACGACTATTCCCCGGGTCCTGAAAAAGCCATAACTCAAACAGAACTTGTCGAAAACAATGTCATAGGCCCATCTTCTCATGATGGCACACAATCTTACCAAAGATTTAAATCCATTCAAAACTGGATACGACCACAAGTTTCTTATTAGGCTATACATGATCATATCTAAAAAGTGTCATAACTCTAACAGAAAATTGTCGAATCCGTTCACAACTGAATTACTATTTGGGGCCACAAGGTTGTATTAAGGTTATAATATTATGGGCGATTGTAACAAATTCACATTAATTAATATTAAACCGTGTACCTTTAAAAGGAATGCGCCATATATTTTGACCATGCAGTAGTGCACAAGAATGAGTGATTTTTAGCTCTACTGGCCAGATGTTGTCCGTCGTCCGTCGTCCGTCCGTCCGTCCGTTAACTTTTACCTCGTTAAGACGATAGGGCCTTCATTTTTCATCCGACCTTTACCAAACTCTACAAAATTGTTAATATCAATAAAAGCTCTGACAAGTTCGAAAACCAGCCAAATCGGACCAGTAACAGTAGAGTTATGGCCCTTGATTTAGTTAAAAATGGTATAGTTTGCCTCGTCAAGACGATAGGGCCTTCATTTTTCATGCGATCTTTACCAAACATTATGAGATTATTAATATTAATAAAAACTCACACAAGTTCGAAAACCAGCTAGATCGAACCAGGAACACCATAGTTATGTGCCCTTGAATTATTGAAAAATGCTATATTTTACCTCGTTAGAACGATAGGGCCTTCATTTTCCATCCGATCCTTACCAAACTTTATCAGATTATTATTATCAGTGAAAGTTTAGACAAGTTCGAAAATCAGCCAGATCGAACCAGCAACAACGGAGTTATGGCCCTTCAGGTCTCACACCTTAATTAATTTTCCGATAGGGTTACTGTACAGCCTTTTCCAACATCTGAGCTTCAAAGCAGGGCAGCAGACATTGTTGCTGATTTAATATCTTCAGTTTGCCAAGACCAGTAATTTAAAACAATAAAATACCAGGTTGGGGTTTTTTCTCGCTCATGTTTTTATGACCCTTATGGAAAATACAACATTCATACACTATCTAGCTGAATATGCGGTGCTTCTGAAAATTGAATGAAACCTTATATCAACATAGGATTTTCTGTATCAACTGTCTTTTACACTGCAGATGTATGCTAAAGCAAAGAAATACCTATTTGTTAAATTAAAAATTATATATGTATCAAATAATGATATGAAAAATCGAAAGAATATATATCATTTTCTAGGACTGTATGTTTTTGATTTACCATGTTATCTTGGGGAATGTTTTTCAAAAAAGTAATAAAGATGCCTACAAAAAATATTTAAACTTAAAAAAAATGAGAAAAAAAATAATACAAAAAGTGGTTTCATGACTTTGAGTTCATTCCATATATTGTCAAACAAGCTTATTATTTCGTGTTGCAATGCATTGAAGACACTTATAAGATTTGTTAATACTATTTTTAAGAGCCTCAATGCATAATGGGATTTGCAAACGCTTGGCAGAGAAAATATAATATTTGGTTTCTAGAAGTATGTATAGCTCTGCAGAGGAAAATTTATTTACAATATTAAATATAACTGATTCTTCTACGAATGATATGTCAATGTTACTTGTTAAAAGCCAAATTTTAAGTTTGGAAAGTAAAGATTGTGTTTCTGGACATGCCTAAAGCATATGAGTTAAAGAATCCTCTTTACACAATGCACAATCAAGTTTGTTTATCGTATGTAAAACTCTTCTAGTAGGGAGTATTCTGTGGTTAGTTCGTATTTGGAACCATTGTAATGTTGTACTCTGTGCACATTTGAAGGGAGCTATATACATTTCTTTCCAGGTTTCATCTTCTATATGATACATATCTTCCCATTTGACTTTTGAAGTTGGTTGATCCAAGTTTTTGTTTAGGATTAGATACATGTCATGGGATCCTTTCTTATTTTTCAAAAAAGGTTGGATATTGCTGGGAATAATCGGGTATGCTATTCTTTTAGTATATTTGTTAATGTTAATTATTTGCAAATGTCTTTATAGATGCAATAAGTCCACTGTATTGCATGAAGTTAGCTTTTACATTAAAAAGTTTATTAAATTCTTCAATGGAATAAAATGAATCGCTAACCTTTATTAGATCATTTATGTAAAAAAAACTCCTTTGTCATACCATTGCCTTCACCACAGACTAAAATATTATGATTATAAAACAGCGGGTTTGATGAAAATGTGTGTTCTGTAGGACAATTATAATCCAAGACAGTAACATATGCTTTAAGGACATCTTTCAAGAAATAGTTGCTTATTTTATTTATTAGGGATTCTGCATAAAGCTTACCTAGATTTATAATGTCTATTAGGTTTAGTATATGGTTTATGGTATTTTGCCATCGTCCACTTTTAAAAGTGAGCCTTCTTATCCATGTTGATTTTAACACATATATAAATGCTTTAGATTGATCATTTTTAACCCTCCCTCATTATACTGTTTAATCAAAACACTACTTTGTATTTTAGCTGGTCCCTCCCATAGTAATTCGTAGAACATGTCACTGATTTTTTTTATAATGTAATCGCTAGGGTTTGGAAGAGAGATGAATAAATGGCTTATAAGAGCTGGTAATAATAGAGTTTTTATTACTGTTATTCTACCTAACGGAGTTAAATATCTACGTTTCCAAAGCTTAATTATATTCTGAATCTTCAAGATCTTATCAGTATAGTTAATATCTAATATCCTGTCTAGATCTACATTAAAATTAATACCTAATAATTTAAATTGATTGGTTCCCCAAGCCAGCTTCCATCTTGTTTTAATTGAGTCTGTACTGTATTTTTTGGTCCCAATCCAAACAACCTGCGTTTTATCGAAAATAATCCTTAAACCAGATGTACTTGCAAAGAAAGATAATTCATTAAGAGTTTCATTGTTGAGAGAGGTCTCTGAACCGTCGAGAATGACTGAAGTGTCATCCGCGAACTGTGATAGTTTAAATTCGTAATTGTTAATATATACCCTATTATTTCTTATCTTTATTGCTAACATTTCAGCACATAAAATAAAATTGTCTGGTGATAATGGATTGCCTTGACAACCCCTTCCTATGATAAAAAAATGTTGATAAATTACCACCCTGGTTAACAGATAGCTTCGTATTATTATAAAATAATTTAACCCATGATATAATTGAATCACCAAATTTAAAGAATGTTAAAACTCTATAAATATACCCCCATGAAAGTGAATCAAAGGCTTTTTCGAAATCTACAAGTAATATTTTCCTCTGCAAATTGCATAACATCAAATATCATTATTTTCCCCCATATATCGTCCAGAAATAAACCCTTTAACAGATTGTTAATATCAATGAAAGTTCGGACAAGTTCGAAAACCAGCCAGATCGGACAAGTAACAGCAGAGTTATGGCCATTGATCTAGTTAGAAATGCTATATTTTCCCTCGTTAAGACGATAGGACCTTCATGTTTGATCCGATCTTTACCAATCTTTAACAGATTGCTATATTAATAACAGCTCGGACAAGTTCGAAAACCAGCTAGATCGGACTAGTAACAGCGGAGTTATTTATGGCCCTTGATTTATTAAAAATGCTATCTTTTGCCTTGTTAAGACGATAGAGCCTTCATTTCTTATTCGATCGTTACCAATCTTAACCAGATTGTTAATATCAATGAAAACTCGGACAAGTTCGAAAACCAGCTAGATCGGATCAGTAACAGCGGAGTTATGGCCCTTGATTTATTTAAAAAAGCTATATTTTGCCTTGTTAAGACGATAGAGCCTTCATTCGAAAGATCGTTACCAAACTTTACCAGATTGTTTATATCAATGAACGCTCGCAAAAGATCGAAAACCAGCCAGATCGGATCAGTAACAGCGTAGTTGTGGCCCTTGATTTAGTTAAAAATGCTATGTTTTGTATCGTTAAGACAATAGGGCCTTCATTTTTCATCCGATCTTTACCAAACTTTACCAGATTGTTACTATCAATGAAGGCTCATATAAGTTCGTAAACCAGCCAGATCGGACCAGTAACAACGGAGTTGTTGCCCTTGATTTAGTTAAAAATGCTAAATGTTGCCTCGTTAAGATGATAGGGCCTTCATTTTTCATCCGATCCTTACCAAACTTTACCAGATTGTTAATATCAACGAAAGCTCAGATTGGACCATTGCCACCGGAGTTATGGCCCTTGATTTTCTGAAATATACTATATTTTGGCATTATTAAAATGAAAGGGCCTTCAGGTGGCCGGATTTCAGTGAAACTTTTCAGGGATGATCAGTATCAAGCCTAGTTGTACCATAGTGTGACCGTGTCCGGTTGAATGATTTTGGCTGAGTTATGGCCCTTTACAGGTTTTAATACACAAACTTTGTCTGGACTAGTTCTCCTGAACCCCTCGCCAGATTACAATGAAACGTTATAGGGATGATCAGCACCAAGCCCAGTTGTGCATATCATCGTTGCGTTCCGGTTTACAGATGTTTGGTGGAGTTATGGCCCTTTAAAGGTTTTTGATACACAACCATTTTCCGGGCTAGTTCTCCTGAACCCCTGAAGCTTGACAATAATGATCAGTATCAAGCCTAGTTATGTATATCATCGCCATATACCGGTTGAATTATTTTTGGTAGAGTTATGGCCCTTTAAAGGTTTTAATAGACAAACTTTGTCCAGATTAGTCTCTTCTGAACTCCTTGCCGGATTTCAACGAATCTTGGTGTGGATGATCAGTACCAAGCTTAGTTGCACCTATCGTTGCCGTGTTCTGGTTGAACGAATGTTGGCAGAGCTATGACCCCGTAACGGATTTACACTAACTGTGTGCTAGTTCTCCTGAACCTCTGGCTGGATTTCAACGAAACTTGTCAGGGATGATCAGTACCAAGCCTAGTTGCGTATATCATCGCCATGTTCCGGTTGTATGATATTTGAAAGAGTTATGGCCCCTTATACATAATCTTTAGCCAGTAAAGCGTCCACAGGCCCTCTTGGGCCTCTTGTTCTATTGTGCAATTGAGAAGATAATTGGGTGTTATATTTGGGTGGTCAGTGTGTCAGGGAATTGGTGGTGATATTTTGTGTTATTAAGAGGTGCATTACTTCATGAAATTAATATGAATATATGATGTATTAGAACTGAATCTGTTTGGTGAGTAATTTGAATTATCAGTAGTTTGTGAAATGTTGGACATATGTGTCGGGTAAGTATCATTAAGTGTCACATATCGGTCGTGAGTGTCATATGCCTCTGCGATATCCACATATCGGTTGTGAGTACCACAGAGTACCACATATCAGTTGTGTCTTACATAATGACATGTATCAGTTGTATCTACCAGAGTTCAACATATCGGTTGTGAGTGCCACAGTGTGCCACAGTGTGCCACATATCGGTTGTGAGTGTCACAGTGTGCCACATATCGGTTGTGAGTGCCACAGTGTGCCACATATCGGTTGTGAGTGCCATAATGGGTCACATATCGGTTGTGAGTGTCACAGTTGTGCCACATATCGGTTGTGAATGTCACAGTGTGCCACATATCGATTGTGAGTGTCACAGAGTGCCACATATGTGTTTTGTGTGTCTGTCACAGTGTACGACATATCGGTTGTGAGTGTCACAGTGTGCCACATATCGGTTGTAAGTGCCACAGTATGCCACATATCGGTTGTGAGTGCCACAGTGTGCCACATATCGGTTGTGAGTGTCACAGTGTGCCACATATCGGTTGTGAGTGACACAGAGTGCCACATATCGGTTGTGAGTGCCACAGTGTGCCACATATCGGTTGTGAGTGTCACAGTGTGCCACATATCGCTTGTGAGTGTCACAGAATGCCACATATGTTTTGTGTGTCTGTCACAGTGTACGACATATCGGTTGTGAGTGTCACAGTGTGCCACGTATCGGTTGTGTGTGTCACAGTGTGCCACATATTGGATTGTGAGTGGCAATATTGCCACTACTTGATTGTGATTGTGACAGAGTGCCAAGTATCAGTTTTAAGTGCCACAAAGAACTATACGTCAGCTGTAAGTGTCACAAAGTACATACCGTTTTTTAGTGCGATGAATCGGTTGTAATTGCCACCGAGAACAACATATCGGTTGTGCCAGAGATTTTCACAGATCTTACGTGAGTGTCATAAATTAAGTGTCACATATCGGTCGTGTGTGTCACAGAATACCTTATATTGGTTGTGCGTATCACAGAAATATGTAAATACCTTATTAGTTGTGAGTGTCAGAAATATGTTGTGAGTGTCATATAGTATTACATATCGGTCGTGAGTGTCACAGAATACCTGTGATCGACTTAAAGTGTCACATTTTGGTTTTTAGTGCCACATGGTGCCACATACCGAATGTAATGGGTTGTGTCCAAATATCGGTTTTGAGTATGACAGATTGCCACGTGTGCCATCGAGTGTTAAATATCGGTCGTGAGTATCACAGATTGCCACTTATCGGCTCTGTCACATAGTTATATATAGATATATATATTGTAACTGTCACAGTGTTACACATATCGGTTGTACGTACCACAGATTGTCCACTATTTGTTGTAAGTGCCAGACAGTGCCACATATATGCTGTGATTGTCACAGAGTGACACGTATCGTTTGTTAGAGCCACCAAGTGCCACATACCGTTTGTAAGTAAGTAGTTTGATATATCGGTCGTGGGTGTCATAGATTGCAACTTATCCGTTGACATTGTGACAAGAGTGACAACTATCGGTTGTAAGTGCCACACAGTGCCTCATATCGGTTGTAAGTGTGACACTGTGTAAGGGCCACAGAGTATCACCCATCCGTTGTAAGTGTCACACAGTGCCTCATATCGGTTGTTAGTGTCACACAGTGCCTCATGTCGATTGTAAGTGCCTTATTTTGTCACATATCGGTTGTAAGTGCCACACAGTGCTCATATCGGCTGTGAGTGTCACACAGTGTTACCCATCGGTTGTAAGGGCCACACAGTGCCTCATATCGGTTGTGAGTGCCACAGAGTGTCACCTATCGGTTGTAAGTGTCACGCAGTGCCTCATATCAGTTGCGAGTGTCACACACTGTCTAAAATCGGTTGTTAGTGCCACACAGTGTCTCATATCGGTTATAAGTGATATATAATGTCTCATATCGGTTGTAAGTGTCACACAATGTTTCATATCGGTTGTAAGTGCCTCAGTGTCTCATATCGGTTGTGAGTTGCACACAGTGCGTCATATCGGTTGCGAGTGCCACAGGGTGACACCTATCGGTTGTAAGTGCCACATATCGGTTGTATATACCACAAAGTGTCAAATATCGGTTGTGAGTGTCACATAGTGCCACATATCGGTCTAGAGTACAACAAAGGGTGAGTGTTACAGAGAGTATGTAAGTGTCAGAGAGTGCAACATATTGGTTGTGTGTGCCACACTGTGCCACATATCGGTTGTAAGTACCACGCTACAGATGATCAAATATCGATTTTAAATGTCAGAGAATCTCACATGTTTGTTGTTAATGTCATAGTGTACCACATATCGGTTGTAGGTATCACAGAGTCTCATTTGTCGATTCTAAGTACAACAAAAGGTGGGTGTTACAGACAGTATGTAAGTGTCAGAGAGTGCCATTTATTTGTTGCGTGTGCCACACTGTGCCACACTGTGCTACATATCGGTTGTAAGTACCATGCTACAGATGATCAAATATCGGTTGTAAATATCACAGAGTGACACATGTTTGTTGTTAGTGTCACAGTGTACCACATATCGGTTGTAGGTATCACAGAGCCTCATTTGTCGATTCTAAGTACAACAAAGGGTGAGTGTTACAGAGAGTATGTAAGTGTCAGAGAGTGCCACATATTGGTTGTGTGTGCCACAGTGTGCCACATATCGGTTGTACGTTCCAAAGGGTGCCATATATAGGTGATTGCTAGTGAGTGCCACACCACATATATGTTGTGAATATCATAGAGTACCACAGATCGGTTGTGAGTGTCATATAGTGTCACATATCGGTTTTAAGTTGCACAGAATAATTTGCCACAAGTGGGATATTGGTTACAGGTAACTGCCACGGAGTAACACATATCGGTTGTTAATATCACAGAGTGCCACCTATCAGTTTTTAGTGCCACAGAGTATCATATATTGCTTGTTAGTGTTACATATTAATATATGTCGGTTGTGAGAGTCACATAGTGCCACATATTGGTTGTACGTGCCTCAGAGTTCCACATGTCGGTTGTGATTGTCAGAGAGTGCCACATATTGATTGTGTCACAGAGTGCCACTTATCGGTTGTTAGTGCCACATATCCTATGTAAGTGCCTAAGAGTACTATATATCATATCTTAGTTGTACAGATTGCCACATGGTTGTAGTGAGTGGCATAGAGTGTCACATATCGGTTTGAAGTGCTACAGTGTGCCATATATCGGGTTTTGCGCGTCACAGATTGCCATATATCGGTTTTTAGTGTCGAAGAGTGCCTCTTAGTGCCACATATCGGTTGTATGTACTACACACTAATAAATGTCGGTTGTTAGTACCAAATAGTGCCTCATATCGGTTTTTAGTGTCACAGAGAGCCACACATTGATTGTATTGACACAGAGTACCGTACCAGGTATCGGTTGTAATTGCCACAGAGTACCACATATCGGTTTTAAGTGTCACAGAGTGCCACATATTGGTTGTAAATATAACAGAGTGCCACATACTGGTTTGGGAGTGCTACATAGCGTCACATATTAGTTGTGAGTGCCACAGAGTGCCACATATTAGTTTAAGTGTCACAGCATGCCACATATTGGTTGTGAGTGTCGCGGAGTGCCACATTAGTTGATATGTCACATAATGACACATATTGGTTGTAAGTGTTACTTAGTGCCGCATATTAGTTGTAGCTGTCACCGAGTAACACATATCGGTTGCAAGTGTCGCAGAGTCGCATATATGTTGTGAGTACCACAATGTATGTGACGCGTATCGGTTTCAAGTGTCACAGAGCCACATATCGGTTGTGAGTACCACAGTGTATATGACGCGTATCGGTTTCAAGTACTTAATTGAAATGTAGACCATTGAAACGCACATTGTAGGCGGTAAATAAAAAGATCTTACTTTTCAAAATCGGTTGAGAAATAAAAATGCATGCAAATGCAAATGCAAAAGTTGTTTTTGATATGGCATTTTTAGTGCAAAATTCTACTGTATCAAAATGTAAATAAAGACACCCTAAAAGTTTTATAGCAAGATATATTATGATAACTGAAGTTATTTGAGATCATTTAATTTTCCATCAACAAGGAATTTACATAGAAAGAACCCCACCAAAAACATGTTGCCTGTAAAATAGTTATCTCAACCGATTGTCAAAATTAAGGCATTATTATTTACCACTAAACATTCCAGTTTTAATGATATATAATTTATTTATGTATTAATAGAAGTGTTCATGTTAATGGTGAAAAAACCTTTGGCTGAAACAAACGCCCCGAATAATAAGCCTAAATTCTGTTTTTACCATTTTCTAATCACCGTTAAATGAATAAATAGAGTAATTCATTAGTATTGGTAGTTTTAAGAAAACTAGTCAAATAAATGTATAAATGTTTTATTCATCATCATGTATCACCATAAATCAATGTATTATAGTAATCATGCAATGAAGCAGTGTTTTATGAACAAATAAATATATAATGAATCATCATTTTATGGTATATATCTTTAAATATATTTACAAATTTATTCAAAATCAGAATGCTGAAATACTGCTGAAGTGTACGAAAACCTATCCAAAACTGGAATTTTAGTATAGTTGTTCAATACATCACAAGTGTACAAAACCATCCGCAATTAAATTCATAGGATTGTTGTTGTTTTTAAAATTCTATTCTTCGTCTCTAATGCTTCATCACGATCACGGGTACATGCATGCATGTATGTATACATGGTACTGATAATCTCGTTGGCTCTATAGATAGCTTTAAAAATATGACGTTTTGTCGTTTTGATTTTTCATACAGAATTTAAACAGAACATATATCAGTTATATCATGTATCAGAAACTGAATTGGGTTTTACCGCGCACCAACACGAGAAAGGTTATATAAACAGGGATTAACATGCCAGGCTCATCCTCCATTTACATCGAGACAAAATATGCAGAATGGGCTTAGAACCTTTTAACCTGCAGAGTTGCTTAAAATTCTATAGCAGACACTTCATTTAAGATGGAGCCACGTTCCCACATTTACATACAGGCTCATGATGAAGACCTGCAATGAGCATGACAAAAATAACAAAATGAACATGAATGGTGAAGGTGGTTCCTACCCTTTACCAAGTTATATAGCAATGAAACATATATTTTAGTGATGAAACAAAAGCACCTTACTTTTTTTAATCGGTTAAGAAATAAAACATGTATATGTAAAAGTTGTTTTGATAGGGCATTTTCAATTTAAATTATACTCCATCAAAAGTTAGAATGTTTTTTTGCTTTAAATTTCCATCCAAACATACTGTTGATGTATTTGCAATATCCAAATTAAGACACCCTGCACGTTTTATGCAAACTATTACAGCAAACTAAAGTTATTTGAGATTTTTTATTTCTTTTCTGCTCCAGCAAAATTAGTTTACACAAAAAGTGTTTTGGCTGCAAACTATTTATTTATTTATGCATGTAAATATTGTTCATGTAAATACTAAACAAGAGGCCCAAGAGGGCCCGAATCGCTATACTGGCTATATGGTGTCCATGGTGGGGTGGGGTGGGTGGGGGAGGATAGAAGGATTGTTTTTCAGATATGGCAGTATCAAACTTGTTTTTTATAAAGTGTCTTATATAGGGGGAGGGATGTATTTGGCTCAAGTTTGACTAGCTTTTATAACAAATCAAACTTTCGTTAATAAAACCACATGAAACCAAGTTTGACATGTGACCCCAGAGTCACCATTTGAACAACTTGGTAGAGGACCATAAGCTGAGTGTAAATACAAAATATTAAACTGTTGGCTCTTATAGTTCCAAAGAAGAAGACTTTTGAAGTTTTTCCCTATATAAGTCTATGTAAAACTGTGGGGCAGGGCACAATTTGACACTAGGGTCACCTTTGAACAAAATTTGCTGGCCAAATTTGACCCCAGGGTCACCATTTGAACAAACTTGGTAGAGGACAATAAGCTGATGGTAAATACAAAATATTAAAACTTTGGCTCTTAGAGTTCCAAAGAAGAAGACTTTTGAAGTTTTTCCCTATATAAGTCTATGTAAAACTGTGGGGCAGGGCACAATTTGACACTAGGGTCACCTTTGAACAAAATTTGCTGATAATATATAAAAAATATTAAACCTTTATCTCTTGTAGTTTTAGAGAAGAAGAATTTTGAAGTTCTTCCCTATAACTCTACGTAAAACTGATCCAACAATGGCCCCTAAGCTCCCAATTAAAGTAAAATGAACGAAGGTTTCTTACGAGAAAAAAAAATATCTGAAAAAATAAAAAAATAAAAAAATAAAAAAAATAAAAAAAATAAATAAATAAAAATATAATGAAAAATTAATAAAAAAATCAACAACAAATTGTTTAACCCATGAACCAAGGTTTCTTATGGGAAAAAAATGAAAAAAATAAGAAAAAAATACCTCCAGTGAGATTTGAACCCACGGCCCCTGGGTTTCCAGTGTACATTACCAAAAATTGAAAAAGGGTCATAACTCTGGTGTTACTAGTTCGACCTGGCTGGTTTTCAAACTCGTCTGAGCTTTCATTGATATCAACAATCTGGCTAAGTTTGGGAAAGATCGAATACAAAACGAAGGCGCTAGAGTGTTCACAGGGTTGAACATGGCATTTTTCAATAATTCAAGGGCACACAACTCTAGTGTTCCTGCTTCGATATAGATGTTTTTCGAACTAGTTCAAGCTTTCATTGATATTAACAATCTGTTAAAGATCGGATATTAAAATGAAGGCACTGTCGTCTTAAAGAGGCAAAATACAGTAGTTTTAACTAAATCAAGGGCCATAACTCCGGTGTTACTAATTCAATCTGGCTGGTTTTCGAACTTGTCCGAGCTTTTATCAATATTAACTATCTTTGCAAGTTTGGTAAAGATCAAATAATAAATGAAGGTGCTAGAATGTTCACGAGGCAAAAAACAGCAATTTCCAGAAGAAAAAAAAGGCCACAACTCCGGTGTTACTCATCAGATATGGCTGGTTTTCAAACTTGTCTAAGCTTTCATTGATATTAACAATATGTGCAGTTTGATAAAGATCAAATGAAGGTGCTAGAGTGTTCACAAGGCTTAATATGGCATTTTTCAGCAAAACAGGGGCCATAACTTCGGTGAATTAATCCGATCTGGCTGATTTTCGAACTTATACGAGCTTTCATTGATATAAAGACACTGGCAAAGTTTCGTAAAGATCCGATTAATAATGAAGGCCCTAGAGTGTTCACAAGGCAAAAGTTTACGGACGACGAACAACGGACAACTCGTCATCCCATAAGCTCTGCTGCTAAAAAACACTGTGGCTGAAGAATATGCCAAATAGTGTTGTTGTTGTTTTTTGGGGGGTTTGGGGGTGGGGGGGAGTTTTTTGCATTGTGATGATAGCATTGTAAAAATATAATTTTCCACATTATATCCAGTGTTTGTAAAAAGTAGGTCTTCTGTTCAATGTGTGATTTGCTCTACTATGAATATAATCTTTAAAATAAACTTTGTTTGCAATTATGGATGCTTACTAAATGCAGTGTTTAGCAATACTGACTCCTCTATTGGGAAGATAGATATCATTCAGCTTACGAGAGTTAAATACCTTAAATCATACCATTTACGATTGTATTTTCTTTCCTCTTGCGTGTTTTCACCTTAAAGGGAATGCAGCGACACAGTCAAGCAGCTCTGCTGTTGAGAGTGCTGAAAACCTTGGAAAAAGGTGAAATAATTATCAAAATCGGATGTTAAACAAAAAAAATATGGCCATTTGTAGGTTGCTCTAAAACGGATATGGGAACCGCCATTTTGAGAACTGCCATAGTTTCAAATTACCATTTAAAGTAAAGAAAACCACTGCAAATGAATACAATTGTCATTACGTATACATACTTTTCATACAGTTGCTTTATTTTCCCCTATAAATCAGTCAATTTCCATATCTAAAAAATATTCCATATATTGTCATTTAGAACTGTGATGTCATAGCTCTCAAAATGGCGGTATTCATATCCGTTTCAACAGATCTTTCAAATGATCATATCTTCTTTGTTTATCATCCGATTTTGATAATTCGTTCATCCTTTTCTTCCGAGTTGTACAGCAGGACTCTCAATAATAAAGACTGATTGGTTGTGTCGCTGCACCCTCTTTAACAAGTACGAATGAAGGTCAATGACTTCCGATACGGATAGCACAATACCTTCTTGTTTTCTATTAAACGTGTATCAACTTTTCAATATAATAGCTCCATCTTAATAATAAAATATGTTTAAAATGTCTTACTATAGAAGCATAGCGTATGCCATAGAACATCTCTAACTTATTACATAATTGAAGTGATACAATATGCACACGTTGTATCTTTAACACAAGTTATATCTTTAACACAAGTTATATCTTTAACAACAAGTAATATCTTAACAAGTTATATAGTAGTAGTAGTATGTATTATTGATTTTAATAAACGAGTTGGATAAAATGATAGGATACGAGGCTCTGCCGAGTTTATTTAAGTCAATAATACACAGTCACGAATGTAAGATTCTGTTTATCACATAGAACACCTACGACGTGATAGTTTCACTTTAATGCTGTCAATTTACCTTATAAATGGCGGTAATTTATAATAGAAATCATGAGGTCGTTTTGTTGTTTACATGACGTCGCTACGTTACGGTGCTGTAAACAAATAATGCGACACCTTGAACCAAATTTAACGTTACTAACATGCATTTTATGAAGTAAGATTTCAAATAATGCTAAATAGTAAAGGTGTCTCAACGTATCGTATGATATACCATGCAAACAATTGGGATTACATGTTTACTGTATACAATCACAGTGATTCAGTCTTCATTTGCATCTGTAATACACTAGTATATTACGAGAAATAATTCATGGCTTTATTGCACTCCGAGAATCCATGTTATGTGATACATCTTAACAACAAGGTATATCTTTCGTATCTTACCCACTGTTCCTCAATTTTAATTTCACGTTTGTCATTTAAATTGCGCTGTCGGAGTGTTATAACGCCAAAGTAAATCATATCATAATACAATGACTAGTGTAATTAATAAATATGCAAATTGCGCCGAATCAGCGTTCTGTCTTTTCCGTTCTGCTCGGTGTGCCTCGGAACTGCCTCGTCGATTTTCATAACCGTTTAAAATGCTGGATGGCGGAAGTCGACGAGGTAGTCTCGTAGCTTGTTTTCGTACAAACATGACGAATTCAGACATAAGACTAATTTATATTTGAGCCATTTTTTAAAGTGCTGTAATAGAACAATTAACTTTCTTTTTCCAGTTTTTAAGTTTATTTGTATTCTTTTACAATTGTTTCATTACACACATGAATCAACTTTTTATATGGATACAGATCCACAATGTTAAAGATTAAGTAATTATTACTGTTCTATTGTGTGATCCTTAATTATTTTGAGGAGTATATTTATTATAGGTAGCTACAATAATAAATGTTCCTTATGAGGCATTTTTGGAGTTATGTGATAAATAGAATCTCACATTCGTGCCCATTTAATATTGAATTAATTTTATTAAACTCGTTGGAAAAAATGATATTATGCTCGTCATAGCCTTACTTAATATAATTACATGCAACTCGTTTAATAAAGTCATTATTAAACAATAACTTATACAAGATTTTCCATATATTTACTAAATCGTTTGACAAAATAACAACTGTAACACATTATATACAAATGTACAATACTTTAATTTATTAAACTCGTTGAAATTTATATGATGCTCGTCACAGCCTTATTTCGTATAATTGTATGCGACTCGTTTAATAAGTTCATAATAAATTTATTATTAAACAAGCATTCATATACAATTTTCCATATATTTACTATATCGTTTTACCTAATAAAAACTATTATACATTATTTACAAATGTAGAAGACCACAGCAGCATAAATATATTTATTTGTCGTATCGAACTAAAATTTGGGAAACAATTCATTCATACCGCATTCCTTCAAGTACGCCGACACTTATTCGGCATTTTGTTTTAAAACTATTGCATCAACTCAGTCGAATTGTATACTACTAATAATAATATCTTTATTTTAAGAGGATAACATATTTGGCTACAAACCAGTCTAACATATGGTCCAAGAGACAAAATAAAATATATTTACAGTTTATACAAACATGATTAAAACAATGGTACAAAAAGAATAAAATGAATAAAATATGTCCCGAAACTTCATGATTTTTCTAAAAAGGTGGCATTTGAAATACCTTGATTAAGACTGATTCAAGCTGTTGGTGATGTGTATACATTATAAAACTAATGTTTAAAACTCGTCAATTGTATATGTTTTAACACTATAAATATTAAAATTTTAAGAGTAACCTTTAAAACCTTAAAGAATAACGTACATATTGTCAAGTAAGTAAACATTGCACACGTGCATATACTGTGAATGACGTAGGTAATACATTGGTAATCAAGTTGTCAAATTGCAAATATAGCAAAACAATACATACGGCTGTAAGATGATAACAATTAAAAGTGATTAAATATGCAAATATTTTCTGATAGAAATATCATGCCCACATTTGTTGTATTTTCAACACGGTCAGCATTGTTTAATAATAGTAATACACACACACGAAAGGGCCACTGCATTTTACTTAGTGTTGGTTAAAACACCAGTCCTGACCATAATGGTATGGTATGGTGTGTTACGTCATTTTCAACACATTTAAGGTTATATATGAAGGTCGATTTGTTTGTGGTGGAGCCTGGCCATCCATTTTTCCTGGGTAGGACCAGTACTGTACACCTCCCATCATCAGTAAGAATCGACACTTCCTCACAGTCGAGCTCCCAATGGGATTCGAACCCGCAGCGGTGAGAGGCGAGACGGTTTACAACGCAACGTCGTTAAACCCTCAACCACGGAGACGCTCAACTCAGTCGACCTTAGTACTTTCCGTAAAACATACATGTTTTTATTTATTGTTGACGTGTTTTAAACGTGTGGAAGGGAATATCAATATTTGAAACTACAGGAATACTAACATTTTCACTCTAGTAGTCCTGTCCAAAATGTTGGTAGTCAGTACAATTAAAGTTAATAATGTATCGATTCCAACATCTGTCTACAAAACATAGTCCTAAATGTTAGTCTTAAAATTCTTAAAAACCGTTTAAATGGCCTAAGCAAGGTAAGGTTTTGTTGAGCCTCAATTGTGAAATATTGTTTAATACAGGGGGAATTGATTTCAATCGTAATAGATGCTATAGTATTCAAAATTATTCCCCAAAACAAACAAGCAAAATCACGAGTGATTGAAATCTAACATGAAAAGTATTATTGATGATGTGATCAAACTATAACTAATTAAACATTTGTCTATGTTGACCCTTTCTTTTAAAAGACAATGTCTGTGTTACATTGGAACAGCAGTATGTATGCCTTAGACAGTCTTATCTTTCGGAATACTATTTAAATAGTCATTCGCTTTCTCAAAATTAAACGTTCTGATTCGACTCTGTTAGATTGTCTTCGCTTATTCGCCATAAACATTTTGCAACCGTCTTTCTGTACACAATCAAGCGTGTACAAGTATCGTCTGGCTCTGCAGTTGTGCCGTTTTTCTTCAATTTGCTACGGGGGCAGTGATTTTGTCAGTTCTAACATTATGTAGAGTTGTCAGTAGCTATTGGATTTTTTGTTGGTTCCTTCCTTCTAATGCTTATACGGCATCGTCGACAGGCAACAACCTGTTCACAGCTTCTAATTTCCACTTGTTGGTTGCATCGTTGACACCTCGCATGTCCAATTCCTCGAACATTAAAGGCCTCGTAGCCGTGAGACATACTAAAACCGATCATAAATTCGACCTTTGCCCCGACATAGCTCGATCCTCTCATTTTTGCTATAACAGGCACATAGAAAACCTTCACTGGTATGCGATTATTTTTGCCTAGATATAAGTCAATGTATCCACATGCCGGTTTATTATTCGGTCGGCAAATTGTTCCTTTTACAATTTCCAATGTCTTCGAATATGCGGCTCGAATTTCTCGATCTTCTATTTGTCCAAAGAAACGTCTACCTGGAGCAAGTCGACGTATACTTGTTGTTGGAGAACCCAGCCATTCTCGTGGATATCTTGGCTTTGCAATGTGCTTTGAGTACTTCAGCAATTCGTCTTTCAAACGCTGCGCTTCGATAAGAAGTTCGGTATTTCCACTTGTTCCTTCACACCCAAAGCCTAGCAAGCTCTTGATAATGAACAAATAGAATCTTGAATGTTGCGTCTGCAATAGGTCGTACCATCTCTGGACATGTTGAAGAACTTTCTCAATCGAATAATCATCCCGAAAAAGGGTATGACGGATTGCGAAAAGCCATTCACTGTAGTCCATATCCATTGCTCTCTTTGAACAAAAATTCTTTCCGTCATCGGCATCTGCAAAGTTCTTCTCATATTCCATAGCAATGTACGCAATGTCATCCTCTGCAGTAACTGATTCGAGAACTCCGTAAGATTTCGTATTGCTGTAC
The DNA here is from genome assembly GCA_037043455.1 of Cyrtodaria siliqua. Classification (NCBI taxonomy): domain Eukaryota; kingdom Metazoa; phylum Mollusca; class Bivalvia; order Adapedonta; family Hiatellidae; genus Cyrtodaria; species Cyrtodaria siliqua. The sequence continues at coordinate 114,927 of JAWPHD010006755.1, forward strand.
TTCATCTTGCGTATTGCTATTTTCATTCTCCTTGACTGTATATCATCTTTCCTCCTGTCTAAAACGTGACCTGGAGTTCTGGTTTTGAATAGCGCAGCGAACCATTCCTGACAACTAAAGATGTTGCTATCCATTTTTTCAGGTTCAATTACACTAAAGCATTCGATAAATAGTGCATCCAAGACAACGTAACTTTGTTCAACAAAGTATGCACTCTCTGTTTCGTTATTTTCTACATATTCGTGTATATTACCACTGCCTCCCTTGTTCTTTACAAAGTCGCAAAACATCAACCTCACATGTATTTCACCGATAAATCCAAAGCTCTCTTCACACCCTGGGGGTGTGACATCCCTACATTTAGTGAAATATTCGCAAGCTGAAATGATGCTTTGAAGCAGGTTGCTTGCCGTGTCGTCAAAGTTCGATTGGTCTGTTCTGACTCGTGGTTTGTCACCGAGATATCTTCCTGTGTAGTTTGATACCCTAGACAAAAGCATGTTGCCATACATATGGTATATATGCTTCAAGGTAAGCTTCATGTTGTGTGGGATTTCATCATTGGTCATTCCATTTATCTCACGGTCACATATCTCCAACGCTTTCTTGTAGCAGTACTCGGCTTTTTTCTCTTCATCGGGAAGACATATCGTATACAATCGACCAAGATGCGCAAGAAATTGCGGTTCCATTGGAAATGAATCCGTCAGTTGCTTCAAAACGTTGAAGCGCTCTGTGTACGGTGGTCTGAAACAAACATCTTCCAGGATAGGAGATAGTTTAGGTTTCCTAGACCTACTGATTTGGGTTTCTTTCTCCCCAACAGCCCTGTTGTCTCGGATAATAAACGTACGCGTCATGATCTTGCACATGCTGTACGGTGAATATCTTCTGCTCATCACACCTGCTTCTTTGATAAACGCAACCGCAAAAGGTTCTATCTTTTGTTTAGCTGCTGCGCAAATGAATGACGATAGTCGTCTGTCTAAAACCTTCTGAAGGCCTGGCCAAAGTAGTATGTGATCTAAAATTTCCTTTGCTACGTAATAATGGCTTATTCGAACGACATTGGATTTCCCTTCACTAGTGCCATTAACGATAAGCTCCTTCATTTCTTGAGGGAAATCTTTAAGTTGAAAACTTACGTTCGCGTCGGATTTGCCTAGCAAATGCGAAAAGAAGTGACATGGAACAGGTGTTTGACCGTAGTAGTAAACTAATGACAGAATACCAAGAGCTGTTTGCCACGGTTGAAGTTCTCTGGTTTGGTTTTCTTCTAGTCTAAGAAAGCCGTTTACATATGACTCGATTCCTTTATATTCGTAACTGTGGACTGCGAGTCCAAATTCAAAAATAGAACGTTTTTCCTTTTTACCAACATCTTGTATCAGTCTTTGAACAGATTTCCTTTTCCTGTCCGTTGAGCATTGACGAGAATACTTCAATCCCAAAACTCCTGCCTCCTTGGCTGATACATAACTGTTCAACCAAAATGTGCCTTTTTCATAATTTGGCTCTGTGTGTTCAATGCTATATGGGTACCTCTTAACATATAGGATGATTAAACAATAGTCCCTGAGCATTTGCTGGAGGAGATTTAATCTTTGTTCTTCTTCACCATCCATTAACAGTAAAATAGGAAGATGGGTCTTGTCACTTAAAAGCTGTATTTTATCAGCTAGGTCTGTAATTGATGAACCGGTTCTGTGTTTCACCTGGGCACATGGTGTTTTGTCTTTTAGGTCCCAAAGTATTCTTTGCGCGAGCGTTGTACCTCCGGACCCCGGTGCGTGGATTAATGTTATGCAGCCTGATTTGCATTTATCAATATGTTGTTGGAAAATAAATCCCTTGATGTCATTCAGGATGTCTCTTTCAACATCTACATGACCAGCTCCAACACGATACCACCATGCCCACGGTAACGTACCGCCTTTAAAGAAGTTATCTTCCTCCTCCTGCAAACTGTCTTGATTGTACTGTATGCCCGTTTTGTCTTTGAGATACAGAACCTCAAGCTCTTCGTTCAGTAGTTGTGCTTGTTGAGCTGTGATATGCACATCTATTGTTGCATCATTTTTAGGAAGCTGAAATTCAGATGGATCCGATGTTCGTGTTGATGACAATGAACTAGAAATAGCTTTACATACGTCATGTAAGCTGATTGTGATTGACGTCATAGTGTCGCATGCTTCATAAAGAAGAGTCAATACTGATTTCGCAACATCAGATTTATCTTTACCGTCATCTACAATAACTATGGAGCAATTTGTATTTTCTTCTATTTCGGTCAACAAAAAGCTTATGTGCTGTGTTATTCCTGCGTCTGACGGCCAAATAACGACTACTGTGGTATACCCTTCTTGAAGCTTTTTTAGCTGCTGTACATGATACGTAACCTGTTTTTTTACTTGCATTTTCCATTTCTTAAAATTATGTTCAGTTCTAGTGTCTGGTTGTTCACTGCAACCTTCCATAAAAATCCAGCTAGTGCTTCCATCCATAATATTGTGTTTGTCCTTCCAGGTAACGATATGCAGTCCTCGTCTGTTCCCTATGCTTTCCTCAACATATGACAAAAGACCCGATGATCTACTCGTCGGATCAAAGTCAAATACTGCTGCCCAAGGAACAAGAGACATTGCATCTAGATGCTTAACCTGTTCCGTTTTCCCAGTTATAAGTATGTAATCTCGACCCTTCACAAAACCACTGACTGAGTCCAAAAAACTTTGAAATGCAAGAGGCCTTGTATTACAATTTGAGGGGAAATGTTTATTTTCCTGTGAATGAGAGCTAATATTTATATTATTAAAGACATTCTCAGCTTGAAAGATTTGTGTAGTAGTGCATGCCGCCTGTGCATACGATTTCTTTCTTTCTGTTGAATCGTTTCTTCCATTTGAATCACCAGATGACAGTCGATATCTGCCTGTTAGTTTGTCATTGATTTGTTTCTCGAGTATTTGTTGATCGGCTCCACCACAAGCACCTGGTGTAAGTTAATGAAACGTTTTGATGTGTTGGTTTGTTTGTGTCATTGCGTGATCACGCCTTAATTCCATTAAGCGATAGGCAAGCTTCTATTAGAAGGATTTTATAACGGATATTTCGACAATAAAACAGGTTTAAAAACACGTTTTACTGAAAAAATGAGAAATCCTGTTTAAAATTACCTATTTAATGTTTTAATTTTACATATTCAAACTTTTTAAGCCGAAATTAAGGTTTTATTTCATACCCGAGCCAACCCCGTTTCGCTTCTTGGTTAATACTCGGACCACGTAATGTCAAATAGGCACTGATCAAATGTATTCAATAAGTCATATTCTAATTCATTAAATGTTTTAGATTTGCAAAATTAGATTTCTTAGTACCAATCGCATGTAATGAACGAAAATGAGAAAAGATGGTACTGTAGAAAACACAGCACCCACACTCAGTGGCACGCAGTGGCACGCAGGTCCTGACTGTACCACAAACTTAGAGCACATTAAATATTCAATGAAAAAGACAACACACATCAGATACACAACACAAAATAGTCGTAAAGACAGGGTAACCGACTTGGAACGGTCAGTAGGCAAACCGGCCTACTGGTTAGCTTAAATCGATTTTATGTGTACACGACCTCTCAATTATCATATCTTTAGCGCTCAAATTAACAAGGCTGTGTAAATAAAAGTACATGTCATCAAAAATTAAATATCTAACAATGAAGTCCAAATCCAGAAAATTTAGCAAACGATACACTTACATGTTGTTTTAAAAAGATATAAACAATAGTATTACTACCATAAAACGTGATGGACAAATGTACATGTACCTACCTCCCCTTTCATGGTTTCCGATAGGTACAATCATAGAGTCCTGACCGGTTTTCCGTTCATCGCAAAAGAGAAAAGTGAAGCGTAGTGACTGACTGTAGAGAAGTCAATCACTTAGCATGAAATGCGTTGCAATACTAAAGGGTCGTATCCTTTTCTGACAATGTTTGGATTTCTTTTGTAAAGTAGTCAGGAAACCCGTCAGACCTCTTCAATTTATGAAGTTTATAGCCTACATCTACATAAAATAAAGGCCAGTTCACATATCTAGTAAAAAACATCGTGCCTACGGCACTCGTTGTTTTCCTAGATATGTGAACGGCCTCGGGAATTATATCCCATAATACGAAAACAGTGTTGATTAACCACTATGTAGCATTCACAGAAGAGTCAACCAAAAACACGCATTTAAAATAACAATTACATGGGTTTATAGCAGCAAAATATGACATAACAGGGTTGAAAAAGGGTACCGCCGTGTTAACTTTACTCTGTCACATTCTTATGGTTTATTCTCATGAAATGGTGTGAAAATTCCTCATTGAAGGTTCGTTGTTCACCGTCATATGCATACCATCTTCGGGATGGCTCAAATTTCTGTACTGTTGACTTTTTAAATATTTAATTCGGCTCAACCAGGGGCTAGAGGGCTGAACGGTAGCAAGCACGTTTCACTACCGTTCATGAACAGTCTCAATCAAATCGAGACAGCAATATGTTTTGCATTTATCGTGTTCGACGATTTCCATTTTTTTCTTTTCATAATATTTTAAATGGTCCACTTATTTGCTGTGGGTTGTAAAATCTAAATATCGAATACAATTATTTAATCTTGCAACAACATCACTAAAGTGGTTTGACCCTTATTGAAAAACACGTTCTTGACCGTTACAAGGCGGTACCCCTGTTGTAAACCCTTTATGTATACTACTCAAAATTTGCTAAGGATCACTTTTTTGCTGTCTAAATTTCTTGCTGAAATAAATAGCATTATTTCTATTTTACATGAAATTATTTAGGGCAGTGTATGGTCATGTGATCTCATGACTTGATTCAAATTGTGGAATTGTTGTAGTATCAATGAAATTAATATCGTTATTATGAATTAATTTCCTAATAAAATTATATGGAAGAATAAAAGTGATCCTTAGCAAATTTTGAGTAGTATATGTGGTTCCGCACAATTTTCTTCCGTTTATCCATGCAATTGTTGTTGTTTTGAATACGTATGTTTTGGATGGTTAAGTGCTGTGAATGCTACATTTTCTGTTTGGCTTATGTATCTGCTTTTATATATGATATATACGGAAAGGAAAAAGAAACGCAACACGGGAATTTCCGCTATATATTGTATATACTGCACACTTAATTTCATACAAGAAATTCATAAATGCTGAAGTTCCTAATTGAACAATTGAGCCAGTTCAGTACTGTATTTAACGTTAAGAGTTTGCAAAATCTTGCATCCTAAGTTAGCTCACATGCTTGAGCCAAACGCGTACTCTGACTTTGCAGGAATACTATTTCCTGTGTTACGTGTAGTTTTAGTCTTTTTTCCGAAAGGAAAGATCTTACGTGGCCATGTACCATTCGATTAACAGAAGCATATTGTACATACAATATATAGCGGAAATTCCCGTGTCGTGTTTCTTCTTCCTTCCAGTATATATACTTAACGCCATTAAAAGTGCAAATTTTTTTATTTTGTGTTTATTTTTAATTAAAATGTCTCTAAGATCGATTGCATAATTCCAATTTTACTTCTTTTAATTCTTGAATTAGGTCGGTCACCAGATTTATAGGGAATGTGGATAATTTCTAACATGTTCATAATACTACAATCGATCTTGAAAATAAACACAAAATAAAAAATACTTGCAATTTTAATGGCGTTACGACTCGATGGAAAAAGATGTGTCAGAAAAGGGCAAGGTGTCGAGTGTTTCTATAACAAGAATAACCCAAGTGTAAAAGTTGGTCAAAGTTGTCTCATGCACTCAGGCTAGCTAAACAAGTGCTTTGTCTGCTGGCGCATTTTGTGGTTGTGTGTTACTAGAGCATGTTAAAGTATTAGTAATGTATATAAAAAAAAACAATCAGAACATCACAATTGAAATATTTCTCCTCAAATATGAATACTATATGAATATATTATATAATTACCTTTAACTTCATCAAGGTCGTCGCAAGGACTATTCACTAACACATTTGAGTCCCCCACTTGCACATTCCTTCCATGAATGTTCTGTATGATGTTAACACCTTAAAGAAAAGAAACTATGTTTTAAGGTCACCGAACCTTTAATAGTAGTATTAGTGCTTCAAATACCAGACACATATGGTCAGTAGATAACGTATCCGTATGGAGCAAAGTTGGCTTCAGAAGATAAACTATAGCAATGCATAATGTCCATCAAAATTCGAAAGTTGTTACATGTAAGATAGTTAAAGAAAACAAAGATCAATGCATTTGTTACATGAAATATCTTCCAAAAACAATTTTGGAGAGAAAAACTGGCAAATCGAATGGAAAGCTTAGTAAATATAATTTAACTATCAGTTCAAGCACGTGAACTTAGTGATATAATACACGATAAATGACTATAAGAGATGTATTATTTCTTACAAATCTCAAATGTGTATGTAATACCACGAAATGGCAGTCACCTGTTTGATGCATGTGTAGGAACACATGTTCATCTAATATTCCATCAACCCTTCCCGATATTCGGCGTACAGTTTAGAAAAATGCAGCATTGCAGCTGTTGATTTACGCCTTGCAGAGACCAGTTTCGTTGATTTGTCGTCGACCAACCGAAATTTAAAGATTACTGAGTTCTTGTATATGGTATGAATACTACGCATACATTGGGTTACGTGCATACGGACTCACTGTCACAATCGCTGTTGATACATGACTGTGTTTTTTTTTAAGTGACACCACGAACCTGGTATACTGTGTGTTGCATTTGAAGAAGCAGTGACACTTTGGATTCCCTCACCAGACAAATGGATTGTTGTGGCTTCCGTAGCTGCATTAAAAGCTAGCTCTTCGGTTTCTGATGATTCAATAATATTAAATGTTCTGTCAGATTCTGCATCTGGTGGTTTATCTAATATACAAAAGCAAAAATGAGTAAATATATTATTTTAGATAATTGCTATAACGAAACAAACGTATTTAAAATAAAGAGTTGCATCTATTAAGGAACAGATGTGTTTGTCTAATTTACCACTCACCCGATAAAAGTATAACGATTAGGCATACAGTTTAGAAAAAGTGTTTAGAAACGGCTTTCTACTTCAGTGTTCATATACGAAAAGGTGATAGACGCAAATACAACAATAACGTAATTGGTAATGGAATCATGTAATAGAAATGTGGACAAATGACAGTTGAGTAACGTTTATAATTGTAATCAAAGATAATTTTAAGATGTAGCATGACAACTGCTGTATTCATTTATGCGTTGTTAAATATAGAAGTACTGTTGTTTTGGCGTCATACACCCGAAACACGAGTTATTGTATATAGAATAAATACCGTGAATACATGTTTCATAAATAAAAACTTACTGTCACAGTCTGTATTTGGGTTGTAAGTGACACCACGTACCTGGCAGTATACTGTTTGGTGCAAGTGTTAAACCAGTGAAGTGTTGACTTATTTCACAAAACACATGGACTGTTTTAGCGGCATTGAAGTCTACATCTGTGCTTGCTGGTGATTCGTTGCCAAATGTTCCGTCAGATTCTGCTCTTAGTGGTTTATCTACTTTACAAAAACAAGATTGAGTTCATTTATACTTTTTAAAAAATGTCTTGTAATTAAAGTACTTTCTAAAACGAAACAACCGTATCTGAACTTGATGAAGAATAAAATATGTTTGTGTCAACATACTGTGATGTCTAAGTTCCCACCAATACTTATCGATCAAAGTACACCAATATGATTCGGCATAGCACTGGAATGAATGAAGCGACACAGCCGAAAATCTTTCTTATTGAGAGTTCTGAAAAACTTGGAAAAGGATGATAAACAAAGAAGATATGATTATTTGAAGATTCTCTTGGAAAAGATATGGAAGCCGCCATTTTGAGAGTGTATGACATCAAAGTTCTAAATGACCATATATGGAATATTTATAAATATGAAAATTTAATGATTTATAGGAAAGAAATGACAGCAACTGTATCGAAATATGTATACCTAATGACAATGCATTATATGACAGTAAAGGATTTTGCATTCATTTGCAGTGATTTTCGTTGCTTTAAATAATATGGCATTTCTTGTTCATTAGTATTATTCTATAAAGCAATAGCCCAGAATATAAACTGAATTATATAATTATTGATGTATTATTTCTGAAATATATTTGGTAAATATGGAAGTTTGGCGATTTCTAATGACATTGATAACATAAATCATGTTAGTTTAAACATTTTGTATTCAATATGTTTACAAGTATGCGTATATTCAATAACAACAAAAGAAAGCGATTAAAACGAAAACAACGATGCGTATATGGTTCCTTTCATATCAAACAAATGGTTATAAATATGGTAATTCTAACATTGTAATAAATGGCGAAAGCTTCAATAGGTAGGTATTAGACAAGTAAAACAATGATAGTAAACGAAGCGTATTATATATCTAGCATTATATCTGTTGCACAGTTACGCGATGTTAATTGTTACAGACTAAATGTTAAATTTGTAAACATTTATAGAGTTTGATCCTCTCCATGCTGAACAAGCTTGGTACATCTCTTAAAGTACATTCTATAACGAAATCAAAAAATTACAATTAAAAAAGCTATATTTTGTCACAAACTGTAATATCTAACTTCCAGAACAACATCAAGTAAAACAACAGATGGATGATGTGCGTACGATGGGCTTTGGGGAGTGTAAGCAACTTACTTTTAACAATTATTTATCAATCGTTCAGTCATATCACGGCGGTTTGAACTCATTACTCAACTATTTAGTGCTGCCACACTGGAATACCACGCCGTAGAGACACATGACATGATACCCCACCTAGTCGCATTATACTGACACCGGGCCGACGGATTGAACCCACGACCTCCCATCATGCGAGGCGGATGCTCTTCCACAAAGCCCCCGATGTGGTGTGAACAAGTATTACACAAAAAGACATTAGTTATTATTGCGAAAGTCAGCGGTTCTGGAAAGCGAACATGAAAATATGAAAGGCAGTGACCTAAGATTTAACTAAAATTAAATGTGTTTCAATAAATATAACTAAATTGGTTGTTAACGGCTCATCGATACATTATCTTAATTACTTAGAGCCGCCCCAGAGAGAACGAAATGAAACATAGAAAGGAAGTGTTCCAAACTCTTACTATTGAATGTATTCCTTTGACGTGAGTTGTGGATACACAGGACCGCCGGGTTTGCATACCCATCCGACGCACAACACTAAGAAAATAGTGCCTTATCCTCGGAAACATGGAAGAAACATAGGTGAGACTAGAACACTAGATCTCTGGATTCAAATTCAACAAGTAAGACATGTGGGCTAAGCTTATGTAACTACTAAGTCAAAATACAACAATACAAAAACAAACAGTTTACCAGTCAATACTTACCTTTTACCGAGCCTCTTGACCTATTGGGATGTTTCTTTTTTCTACCCATTGTGAAGGTCTTTACAAATCAGTGTTTCTGTTGTTCTGCAAGTAATAAAATAATCTGCAAGTAATAAAATAAGCTGAGTTTATCGGAACATGTATCACTGTTGACGTGAACAATCGTGTTGGCATTTATCGATCATAGCTTTTTAAAAATACTGACAGCAAATTATACGGATGACAGCTCTGTATGTATTCATATCATGTAACCCTGGTTTTGCATATTCAACTCTTTTTTTTCTCAGTATTTGTATCCGTTTCGTTTTTCAGAAGCCTAGAGTAATATAAGTCCCTGATTTTATCAATGAATTATGTTATGTTGTGATTTTTATTCTATATTTATCTTAGTTATTTCGTTCATTATAATCTTTCCTTTATTAATCAGTTTTTTTCTTTCTTCACCTTTATCTGATCTGTTTTCTTTACCAACATAAATTACTGTTAAAAATTGTTTATTCCAATTAACTCATTCCTTCCTTGTGTATTATATCAACTCCGTATATATGTCTAATTTATTGTCCTTATCCACGATACAAACTAATAAACAAAACCTTCTCTCTAATCTACCGATCGACCTTTACAAATCGATATCAACTATTAATTTGTTTGAGACGCCCCCTAAATGCTCCTTTAATACTTACGTGTGGTCCAATATATCCGCCGACACATTCATGTTGATACCCTACACATACGCACTAAACAAGACTTGGGTGGTTTTGGTTTCATTAATATCAATTCATTTTATTGTATTTGTTATCTTAATCCGAGGCTCTTTCATGGTAATTTATCGATAGAAATGTAAAAAACGCCAATATATTCAAGCCTAAATAGATTATTACAAAACATTAAATAAACTGAAGCAGGCTGTGGTAGTTTTATTCATGTTTGATTGACATTCATACTTTTCTAGAACTCTTCCAGTCCCCTTAACTCATAAATATAAAAAATCGTAAGACTGTAGTTTAATATATAAGTTATAGATAGAGTATGGTCTCACTGAGTTGGTTAATTTAAACATCGAGATGGGCGAGGTGTTTGAATTAACCAACGAGATGAAACCATACTATCTTTGTTTTGTAGCATGTCCATTCCAGCTCCCTGCCGTACAGCTCCCTGCCGTACTCTAACTTCCAATAACCGGTAGTTGTGTAAACCATTTATTCTGACAGGTGTTATTTTCAATTAAACGATTTACACCTGTACTATTACAAAGAGAATTTGTAGTGACCATGCTACAATTCGTGATAACGACGAACGTGTATCTCTATAACATACGACCAGAAATAAACACATTTAACATCAATATTATACTGTATGCTGACACTATAATCTGGTAAGTCCATCGCACAGATATAATAAAATTGTTCTTTACATAATTAATTGTAATGTGTACCTTTTACTCCCCGTTAGACGTCCATCTAACCATGTTCAGCGAAACCGTCTACCAGTTTAAATGGCGTAATTATTGTTTTTATTCCCCGAGAATCTATTTTTATCTTTTGGGAAACTACGTAGGAAAAACCAATTCAAGAAGTCAATATAAGTGCAAAATTGTGCATTTTCAAACGTGACACACTCGGTCGATACCGTCTACTATCTGGGCATGGGGCACCGACCAGGGTCGTTATGTAAGATTATCGCATGTTTACGGCACTTTTTCTTTGAAGTTTATATCTTGGTAACAGCTAGTACACTTTGCCATTCTCTAGCTGGATTTGGTATCACCACACTTTTATTTACGTATGTGAATGCAAACATTCTAAATGCATGAGTGCACATGTTGGGTAAACTGTTAAAGAAATCAAGGGAAAAAGTGACATTCATATTGTATTGATATTTTTGATTTATTTAAGCATTTAACAATTTCTTTGATAATCAAATTGTATAATATATTAATTCAAACGAATCAACGAAAACTAAAACTAAACAACAACTGTAAGTATCCTATCAGCATGACACAATGACAGTATTTGAGCAGTTATTCAGTAGTCAGCAAGAGCACGAAGGTTGTGTATCCCCTCCCTAGTCGTAGGAGTGCAACGTCGTAAAAGACAGAAGATGTGATGGCGCATTGTATAATCCGTCGTCCGACTACGTTTTCTTCAAACTACTTCTCCTCAGAAACATCTGATTTTTGGATTAACGGTGATCAAACGGTGATCAAACGGATCAACGTGACATCCATAGTACATATAAAAGTCGAACAGGCAATGTAGCATTCAAGGACCACAGTCAACCAACCAACCACAAACACGCAACAGTAACAAACAACAATTACAAAGATGAATAAAATGCAAGAAATGACATTAAAACATGAAAGGGTTGCAAACAGGGCTACCGCCTTGGAACGGTCAGTGGCAGAAAAATGCCGCTGGGGTTTAAACCAGGTACTAGTGCACCATACCTTACACTTACCCTATTGTCATCCAAAATAAACGAGTGTAAATGAAGACATCCCCGTCAGGTTATATTCTCTAAGTAAAACACAAAAATGATCATGTATATATAATATAAAAAACCTAGAAAGCCACAAAGTACTCAATGAATTGGCAGAAGCCAGCGCAACAAGAGAACAAACCACTAAGGGTACAACAACACACGATTTAAGACAAACATCAAACGTTACCGTCCTGTAATGATTTAGGCAGACGTCATCATAAGGTCCACAGTCTGTCCGGTCAACGCACAATCATAGATGAAAGCATAGTGGCGAGCTGTAAATGGATCAACCACTAAACTTACAGTGCGTTGCAAAATGCTAGGGTCATAACCTCTTTTGACTAACCTTTTAACAAGTTTAATAACAATTGTAAAAAGTTGCCCTGACTACAAATTAGTAGTGTTATTACTTACTGGTCCTTTGGGATCATCAAGCCCAATCTATGTGGCTTTAAAGTAGAATATCGCTTAAGCCGGTGCTAGGAGGTTTGAGAGGTGTTGCACTTTACATTACCTCTCATGAACAGACTCAATACAACCGAGTCTGGTACTTGTATCCGAAACTTTTTCCGAAATAAATCTATAAATCTGTATCTCTTGTTTGTGTTTGTTGCTTCCAAGGGATTCACTTTTCAGTGTTTATTGACATTCACAGTTAGCGTTTGTTTAGTGGTGCGTGGCAGCCGTAAAAAGTTGCCCCGACTACAACTCAGTAGTTATTACTATCTGGTCCTTTGGGATCATCAAGTCCAATCTGTATGGCTCGAATATCGCTTAAGCCGGTGCTAGAAGGCGTGAGAGGTGCTGTACCTTACATTACATCTCATGAACAGACTCAATACAACCGAGTCTGCTACTTGTATCTCTTGTTTGTGTTTATTGCTCCCAATGGATCCAACTTTTAGTATTTATTCTTAAATTACTTTTATATTTTAAAAGTAAATCAGGGTTACTGTAATACTTTTTTGCAAAGGTTTTTCATGTTTATGTTAACGGTAGCCCTGCTGGATTACCTTTTTAGTTATAGTTTATAGTTTTTAGTTGAGAAACATAAAAAGGAGCTTTGGGAACATCACCATCTAAGTGGGGATAATTAATTAACAATATCAAAATTAAAATCATCTCTCTTGTCATAGATTTTACTAATTATTTCGCCATTTTCAATAGAGACAGGTAAGTCAAGAAAAGAGGCAATAGTATCTGAAATGTTAGCTTTGTTGAGTTATGATAGATAGTATTAACCTTAGTAGAAAATAAATGAGTGTCAATGTTCAAAAGAGAGGTGTCATTAAAGGCTTCGATTACATCTGCCTTGGTATATATAAGATGGCGGCCTTTAAGAAAAATGGCCAAAAACTTGAACACAATTTTCTTCTTAAAAGTCACTGAACTGGTCGGTCTCTTCTCGATTGTTAAATGGTCGTTAGATCCTAGAATATTAAGTGTGCACAAATGAAGTATAATGACATGAACATGATCCTGCCTCAGGAGACTGTAAACAAAAATCTGCTCGGTTTTAACAGGGTATTTCTTCAGTAGTGGTCAGCATACATTGGACTAATAAGCTTGTTCAAAGGAAATTACTGAACAAGAGGCCCAAGAGGGCCTGTATCGCTCTACTGGCTCTATGGAGACTATGGTATGGTTGGGGCTGGTGGGAAAACTCGTTGTTATAGCACATACGACAAAACGCTTTGCTCTGCACAGAGCAACATGGCAGTCGAACATATAAATTACTGCAAGTTCCCCAAGCTGTACCCATGTAGAGGGGCCGCTTCCCACAGGAGGACAAATCGCGTTTTATATATACTGAGGGAAAAACGTTTAGCAAGATTTTTAATTAAATAATACTGTATACAAGATATACTGACATTTTGGGACTTTACGGGCTTGACCCCTACGTTCATTTACTCGTTACATCATTAAAATGTTCGACTGTTATTGATGTGTGTTTGATAAAATAGTGTGTCTACTGTATGGCAGTAGTTTCTTGATTATACAACCAAAAATGTATTATTTCCAGGGTGCAACAAAAACTTGCTAAACTTTTTTCTCTCAATATATGTTGTGCCTCGAGTCCCTAAATGGCCATACTAAATTAGAATTTAATGCATTCACATTTGAACAAGATATGCCTTATTTACCTGATTACCCCCTAGGGAGCCCCAGTGGGTGGAGCCAAAAACGAAAACGTATTGTTCATCTGCAAATCCTTAACTAAGAAATGCACTACACATAAACTTGAAATCTCAAAGAATATGGCTTCAAAAATAGTAAATTACTGCATGTTCCCTAAGTTGTACCCAAGTACAAAGAAGATGTTAGCGTCACAAGGCAGAAACTATGTAATAGTAAATTACAAGCCCCCCCCCCCCCCCCCCCCCCCCCCACACACCCAAGTTATACCTCTGTAGAGGGGCCGCTTTATGCAGGAGGTCAAAACGCGTTTTATATATGCTGTGCATTGAATCCATCAATGTCCATACCGAAATTGAATCATTTGGGTAAGATATGCATTTTGTTGTGTTTTTTTACCCGATTACCCACTAGTGGGCCCCAGTGGCTGAAGTCAAAATCCGTGATATTGTCTACACATCCTATCTAAGAAAAACTTGAAATCTCAAAGCGTATAGAAGGAGTAAGTGTCATAAGGCCGAAACTCTAAAACAGTAAATTGCTTCAAGCTCCCCAAGTTGTACCCCTGTAGAGGGCCCCTTTACAAAGTAGGACAACCCGTTTTATAAATGTTGTGCCTCGAGTCCCTAAATGATCATATCAAATTAAATCAAATGCATTCACATTTGGATAAGATATGCAATTTGTTGTGTTTTTACCTGATTTCCTTTTATGGAGCCCCGCGGATGGAACCAAAATATGAAATTTACAAATCCTAAATCCTTAACTAAGAAATACGCCAATATCAAAGTATATGGAAGGAATTAACGTCAAAAGCCCGAAACACGTAGTAGTAAATAACTGCAAGCTCCCCAAGTTGTACCCCTGTAGAGGGGCCCCTTTACACAGGAGGAAAACCCGGTTTTATAAATGTTGTGCATCGAGTCCCTAAATGATCTTACCAAATTAGAATCAAACGCATTCACATTTGGATAAGATATGCAATTTGTTGTGTTTTTACCTGATTTACCTCTATGGAGCCCCCGAGGATGGAACCAAAATATGAAAACTTATTGTGCATCTACAAATCCTAAATCCTTAACTAAGAAATACACCAAATATGAACTTGAAATCTCAAAGTATATAGAAGGAATTAACGTCACAAGCCCGAAACTAGTAGTATTAAATTACTCCATGTTCCCCAAGTTGTACCCCTGTAAAGGGCCCCCTTATGCAGGAGGTCAAAACCAGTTGTATATATGTTGTGCCTCGAGTCCTAAATGATTATACCAAAGTAGAATCGTAACTATCCACATCTGGACAAGATGAGTAATATTTTGTGATTTTTGAACCGATTACTGATCCAATCCGGCTGATTTTCGAACTTCCGTGAGCTTTCATTGCTATTAACAATCAGGAAAAATTTGGTAAAGGTCGAATAATAATAATATGAAGGTGCTAGAGTGTTCACAAGGCAGAAAATATGGCATTTTTCAGAAAAACATAGGTCCACTGGTGTTACAAATCCTATCTGGATGGTTTTCGAATTTGCCTGAGCTTTCATTGATATAAAGACACTGACTAAGTTTGGTAAATATCCGATTAATAGTGAAGGCTCTATAATGTTCGCAAGGCAAATTTAACGGGCGACGACGGACGATGACGAACGACGTACAACTCGCCATTCCATAAGCTAAAAAAATGGCCACGCCCTGGGAATCCGATGCTCATTTATAGAGACATGTAGGGAAATCTTTCAGAAATAGTCTTAAATGATAGACCAACACGCTTGGTCAAATGAGGCCTTCTGAGTAAAACATGGCCATATTCCGGGGGTCCAAATTATGTGTGAAGAGATTTAAAGGGAACACTCTAAAGCAAATCATTTCAAGAGCTACCTTACCTAAAAAAAGAAATTCATATGTGTTCGACTATCAAGTTCGTTCAAAAGACGCCTCGGGGTCCACAATGGCATACTCCGGGGTAGGTAGGTAGGTAGGTAGGTAGGTAGAGACAGACAGGAGGCAGGCACACCAGACCAGAGACAGGCAGACCAGACCAGACAGACAGACAGACAGATAATATTCCAACCACACCGGGGATCCACTTTCGTATTGAGATTCATATGAACAATTCTGAATAGTACTTATTTTTTCGTCAGGAAAATGAGAAATATGATCCTACAGAAACCACAAAATGATAACTTTTTGGTTGAGAAAAAGGAGAAATATGGTCCTACGGAAATCAAAATATGGTCCATCAGAAACCACAGCAACCAAACGTAAGACTTCTAAAAATATCGCTTGGATAATTTAAATAAACTTTATAAGAATGATCCTGATTTCAATGCATTTCAAATTTGTTAAAATGTGATCAATCCAACATCCAAGGTGGCCACCGTTTGTAAAAATAGACAAGGTATGCGTTTTGCAATAGGTAAAAATAACGTTGACCTTTGACCCGGTGTTAGTATGCAGCTGGAGAAATATTTCTTAAAAGATATTCAACACCCCCAACCCCGCCGCAACCCACCCCTCCCCCACCACCATACCCGCTACCCCAAACACACGATTTCTTGTTGACAGTTAGTAGCCGACATGTTTATGTGCATGATAAAATAAGATTCCCAGAATTTTAACAAGGTTTAAGATTTTAACAGGTAGTGAACATTCTCACCTTACTATGGAAGGTGCCTAGAGACTCGTTTACGCTATTATTTAAACCTGTACCGACGTTTGTTTACAGATATGTTTACAGATATGTATAGAATTGTAATGTTTGCCTTAAATGACATCTCCTCAAAAATCTCTGTCCAAACTTTGCGTTGATGATCCTAAGATCATGTTTTATGTCTTAAATTATGTCAATGCGACACCCAAAACTATTTGATATAAAGGGTGAATGTCCAGACTTTGTGGCTTTAAAGCAGAATATCGTTTAGGCCGTTGGCGTGTGAAGTGTTACACTTATGTATTTATGATTATTGCATCACCTCGAATGGATCTCAAGATATGCTTTAGCCTGTGAGCAGATTAGTTATACACAGGTAGGCGACATCGTGCCACGCAGTCGTGATCTAAATTTAGTATGATAGTGGTACAGAACCAGAAAACGTGAGTAACGATACATTTATTCTTATTCCATTGACAGAATATGAAGGCCCTGGGTATATATTGTTGATAGGTATATAATGAAGTATAATAACAACAAAAACTTGTAAATATGTCAAGTAAGAATACAAGAGTTGTGCGCAACATGATGTCTCGCCTAAAGTGACATTTCCAACATAATGTTTCAAGCGATCTTCATCTTGAAAAAATCGAGGGTTTATATATAGTAATTGTTAACGAGGTCAAGCACTGTTGTCAGCATTCTTAATTTTCCATAAATGGAGCTTAATGCAAATATTGTTGGATGGACAGGCATTACCTTTCCATAGACCGGATTTTAATTATGGAATCGTGCCCAAAAACAGTCTACATGTGTATGGTAATTAAGTAAATTTTAAAATTATTCAATTTTACATATTTTATTTTAATATACGTTTGTTGGCTCATCACATAGTATAGGTTAATTAGAGCCGCCCCAGAGAGGGGGGACGGATACATAGGAATCCGGGAACCTGCCCTTCTATTACTTTCGAATAGATTCCTACGGTTCTTTAATGTGCTTGGAGGATGGACAGAGCTGAAGATAAGTTTTTGAGTATTTTACTCATGCTTTTTTAACATAAACTCTCAATTTTTAAAAATGTATGGTATCATTACTCAGTCTCATTAACAATTTTAAGTATTATTTGTGTATGTATAGTCCCACGGAACAGTTTCATTCGATATTTGCATTACGAACATTTGTTCTAAGCATATGTATCTTATATCAAGAAAGCTTATTAAGTGTATCATTTGTTATTACTTAACTTCAAGTAAATATGATTTTTTTTTTTTTCGCAAATTTATATTTTCTAAATTAATTAACATCCAATTTTTAACGTACGAACTATTCAACAATGTTTTTGCTCAGAACGTGTTCCTTGTTACTCATTCATTTTGAATATGATGAGTAAATACTCCTTGCAGTAAAAAACATATCTACAGCTCTGGATAGCTCTGGATAGACTCCAACACGCGAGACTGCAGGAATAACAATGTAGTTTTACAAGTTACAGACTGTGTCCCTTTAAATAGAATAATTCCTTTTGGTTTAATTTAGGATATATAAAAACGTGTTTGTTGTGTAATGTTTGTCAAAACAATTGCTAAACATTTGAATATAACATTTGCTTTATTGTCATTATCATTGAAATCATTATTGTCATCATTATTTTCATGGAACCATTTTTGTCATGAATCTTTTTTTTTAATAATAAATCAAGTCACATGAAAATGTATGTCAAAACGGTTATTTTCATTTGGGTGTAATTGCTGCATTATCAGCTTGTCAACTTGTCAGTATAAATATTTAAAAGTGTTAATTTTAGTAATAGTTTTAGTAAAATAATGCAATTGTTTTGTGTTTTATAAGCTCAACATTACACATAGTGTTCCTTTAATTTCATTTGAATGTTGTTTTCCAGCTTATCAACACATTATACATTATTTAGAGCCACCCCAGAGAGAGAGGAAGACACACAGGAATTTGGAAACATTCCTACTTTTACTAGTATGGTTCCTTAATGTGCTGACATTATTATCGCTTAATTATTTATTCTTTTAATGAATCAGTAGAAAGATTTTTTATTTATTTAGTAACATATTTATTTCCAGAATCTTTACACATTTTGGATATAATTATAGAGATGAAAAGTCCAGGAGTTTACATTTTAATACCACAGCTTATCAGTGGCTCTCGAGTGAAATGTGTGTGTGGTTGCTGTACAATTGCTTCAATTATCAGCTTGTCAACTTGTATTGTTGTTTAATCTAAGCATAGAGGAAAATGTGAGTGCATATTATAATTAATGTAATGTTCTCTGCTGCTATGATAGTGCACTAAATTGGCATTTTTACTTCAATTATTAATTCTTAAACTTCAATAAATAACTTAATAACTTCCAGCCCTCCAAATGACCATGGGTAGGAGTCAATTCCACTTAAATACATGTCCTGCCAGGCAAATTATAACGCAAACTATTGACGGTGCATGTATTTAAGTGAAACTGACTCCGTCCCATGGTCAGTTGGAGGACTGAAAGTTATTGGCATTAGGAAAGACAATGACCAGAAGTTATATATGAAATTTGAACATTCTACTGCCAAGGACAAGAAAGTTATTATACAATATGTTGACGCCGTCGAGCCCGCCAACATTAGCGGCGCCTATGTCTCGCTTTTTTCGACAATAATTAATTACGTTTGGCAATACATAATAAGAACTGAGTCCTGTATATTCATTATTTTTTGTAAATGACGTTGACAACAGCCAGTACGTATATTAGCGTTACTTCCTTTATTTTCATCAGGGTCTGGTGTAACCCAGCACGGTAGACTTGAAATCCGGCGCAACCGGGTTCAAGCCTCACCTGCACCACTTGGTAGGTTTGCTCCCTTAGTCTAGTTCGTCGGATGGGGACGTAAACCGGGTAGTCGTGTGTATCGCAGTCTGTTCGTTAGTTAGAATAGGACATGTTCCCGGATTACAGCCTTTCCATCTCTATAGGTCGGCTCTAATTAACATACCTGTTGATGATTTATCAAATGCACAACATAGTTGTTTTAGTGCGCATGTCTCTATGAGTTTCTAATATGTCAATGAATACATGTGTCAAGTTTCATTGAATTCGGTCAATGAGTTTCTAAGATACGATAAATTGAATATTTACAATAACAAGAGTTGCGCGCAACATGATGTCTCGCCTAAAGAAACATGTCCATCATACATGTTTCAAGCGACCTTCATCTTGACAAAATCGAGGGTTTATAGTGAAGCAAGACTGTCAGTATATCGTACGGTAGCATTCGCAAAAGCAGAAACAACACAAAAGTTCATCATTTATAAAGGTCCTGCATTATTATCAGGAGTCACACATTTGAAACTGAATGTGACAACATCATTATGCTAAAGTGCATGCCGGTACTCTATGGACTTAAAGATTGTTTTAAATTATAATTTGTGTTACCGTGTATTACAGGAAACTGTTAATGTTCCATCTATATTTATGAACTACTTCACCCGTAAATTGATAATTTTATACTTTATGTTTTAAATTAGGCCCCAAAGCCTGATGTACTCGAGCTCCCTTTAATACCTGATAGCTATCTGCAGAAACTACACATTGGACTTGATGTAAAATTGCAGTAATTTGCCAACTTGTATTGTTTCAGGAACTGACATGTTAATTAATCTGCATGTATCATGTTTTATCAAGAAATGTCAACTCATATTAAAATTAATGTAATTATGTTGCTGGTTTTAGAATATGGCTGTATGTTACAATGGTAATGGCAAATTGTATACATTCATTCATTTCATTATCATGGCAATCTTGAAGTGTTTATGAAGCATTGCAATTATTGTTTCGATTTATATATCCAGTATCATATTCTTAAACCTAGTTACGTGCATATAAATAAAGTTTTCAATGTTTCTCACTGATTTTACCATTAGTCGAACATACATATTTGCATTATTATCAACAGTTAATTATATGTAAATTAAATTTACTTCATATTTATTTTAGTCTAATTAATATTAATGATTGAACAAATACAAGTTATGCAGAAAAACTAGTGTGACGTCAGATTGTCATGTGTACCTTTAAGAGAATTTATAATACATATAAACTTTTACTGGAGTATCAAATTACCCAGCTGCAGACAATAAATTAAGCCGCAGTGACATGGTGGCTGTATACTGTAATTGCTTCAATTATCATTTATCAGGGGAAATGTCAATATATATAATTAATGTAATAGTGTTCTATACTGCTATGAAAGACGCATTTTTACTCAATTGTTATTAATTCTTAAACTTCCATAAATAGTAATAATAAATGTTGCTTTTATCGAAGTTCATTATCTGGCAGTCTGTTAGAATGGTAATTAGATTTGACAGTCTAATCACCATGGCAAATGCTATCAAGACAGTATTTTAAGGGAATTTGTAATTATATATTTTGTGAATTTAATAATGAGTCAATAAGAGAAAGATTTGTTATTTGTTTAAACATATTTTTATCCAGAATATTTACAACCGTAGTATATCTTACAGTGATTGGAATTAAAGTAAAAAGTTAACCTTCCAAAGCTAAACTTTTGGCTGGGAGTATCAAATTACCCAGCTTGTTGCAGTACCTACATAAAAAAGAATAATGCAATTAAGTTCCTGTCAAACCTTATAAAACTCACATGAAAATTGGAATGTGTATGCATTTAAAATAGAAGAAAGCTATATAGATTATGGCTGGACAAGAACAATGAGTTTATGGCTGGACAAGAACAATGTCCAGTGAGTTTATATATGAGATTTTGAACACTGTACATTGCTGCAGTGCTGCAAAAACAGTGTGAAATTTGGAGAATATACATTTATTAAAGTGACCCTGACCTTGACCAAGGGTCAGTTGGAGGGCTGAAAGTCGCTGAAATAAGAAGATCAATGACCAGTGAGGTTAAATATGAAATTTGAACACTCTACTCCAAAGAACAACAAAGTTATAATAATTTAACGCACTTTAACACATTTTATTTGGAGACGGTAGATGCATTTAAGAGGAAACTGACCTTGACACAGGGTCAGTTGGAGACTGATAGTTACTGGAATAAGAAGAACAACAACCAGTGAAGTTATATATGAAATATGAACACTCTACTCCAAAGGACAACAAAGTTATAAGAACTTTAACCAAAAAAATTTAACGCAAATTTTAACCAAAATTTCAACCAAAACTTTCACGCTGACATATTGTATTATAACTTTTTTGTCCTTGGGAGTAGAATGTTCAAATTTCATATATAACCTCCTGGTCATTGTCCATCTTAATGCCAATAACGTCCAGGCCTCCAACTGACCGTCGGTCGGAGTCAAGGTCACTTAAATACATGTACCGTCAATATTTGTGTTAAAATTTGAAAATTTGAATTTCAGGGCAGGAAGTCGCTGAAAATAAGAAGAACAATGACCAGTGAGGTTATATACAATGACCAGTGAGGTTATATATGAAATTTGAACACTCTTCTCCAAAGAACAACAAAGTTATAAATAATTTAACGCACTTTAACACATTTTTTTTTGGAGACGGTAGATGCATTTAAGAGGAATTGAATTGAATTGGGGTTTTAAGGCGCACCAACACATGAAAAGGTTATATGGCGCCTAACAGGCATGGACATGCCAGGCTCATCTTCCATGTACATCGAGATAAAATATGGAAAATAGGCCTAGAACCTTCTCACCCTGAACTGCAGAGTTGCTGGCAAATTCTATCGTAGAAACTCCGTTTACGCTGGAGCCACGTTATTGTTTTTTCTGCCTCTGCCCTTTTGATGCGAGCGAGATAGCACCTGAAACAATGCAGGGATCATGATGAAGACCTTTAATGAACATGAACAAAAAATGATAAAACGAACATGAATTTGGGGGGATTCTACCCCTCTGCCTACCCCTCCAAAGGGATCTGCAGTGGCCCTATTCTTTGCCCCGTGACCAAACGGGGGCCCCCGGGAACCACACGGGCCTTAAGAGGAATCTGACCTTGACACAGGGTCAGTTGGAGACTGATAGTTACTGGAATAAGAAGAACAATAACCAGTGAAGTTATATATGAAATTTAAATAATCTACTCCAAAGGACAACAAAGTTATAAGAACTTCAACGCAAATTTTAACCCAAATGTTAACCCAAATGTTAACCAAAACTTTCACGCTGACATATTGTATTATAACTTTTTTGTCCTTGGGAGTAGAATGTTCAAATTTCATATATAACCTCCTGGTCATTGTCCGTCTTAATGTCAATACCTTCCAATCCTCCAACTGACCGTGGGTCGGAGGTCAAGGTCACTAAAATACATGTACCGTCAATATTTGTGTTAAAATTTGGTGACGGTACATGTATTTAAGTGACCGTGACTCGGACCCACGGTCAGTTGCAGGGCTGGAAGTTATTGGCATTAAGACGGGCAATGACCAGGAGGTTATATATGAAATTTGAACATTCTACTCCCAAGGACAAAAAAGTTTTAATACAATATGTTGACGCCGTCGAGCCCGCCAACATTAGCGGCACCTATGTCTCGCATTTTTTCAAAAGGCGAGACAAAAATAAATATAAGTAAAAAAAGGGGCATAATTAAGAAAATGCATGCGGAAGTTGTCAACACAGAGTTACGACACTTGTCTCTATGAGATCCCTTTAAGAAAGTGAAATACACGTGTGACGTTTCATTGAATTCCTTCCAGAGGTTTTAGAGATATAAGGATACTGTAACTGTTAACCTAGCAAGTGAACTAGCTTGCATTTTCTTCGAAAAGTCGAGCCAAAAATGTGAGCCTAACTATTGTAAATGAACTTAAATATTTGTTGATATTAGCATATAGTAAACGTGTTATATGCTACTAATCGGAAAACAACTGAATCCATCCAATACATGGTTTTGGTTCAAACGTTTTTATTTCCAGAAATGCAACATCAGTAACACATAACATTGGATAATGAGTTGAAATGCTTATACAATTCATGTCATTCTCTTTAATTATTCATTTAAAAAGCATATAATGCATTACATAATTCAGTATAAAGTGATGTAACTATTTCAAATCATACATAAACTCAGGTATAAACTTTGGCAACATTATTGTTAATTAGAAAACAATTATTTCTGCAGCTCCAGGCCACAGAGCGCTTATCAAAAATCTTGTGAAAGTAACTCTTGAGACAAATGAATCCGAGTTTCACCGTCTTTATATCAGGTATCCCACCATCAAAAGCCAAATCTTACAAAATATGTACACCGTTTCTAAACGTACCGACGACGGGGGTATTTATATAACTTACATATTTTGAGATCCAAACTCTATAGACAAAGTATAAACGGCTTTAACCAGCCAGACCCAACCCCAAAACTGGAACGTCTAATTAAGAGTTACCAACTCATAATTCATTTCACGCATATACGCATATTCAATAACGAGTATTTAAAGAACCCGTGAAAAGTCCTGTACTTTTAATCGGCACATATATATTATTATATGACCTGAACACCTGGATAGAGTTTTGATGGCTAGTTTTGTAGTGTAATTTTGCCGTTATTTGGCGGGTTAGTTTCTTTAAACTTTTAAAAACACCTAGCATGATGCTACTTTTACAGAGAGTAAAAATTAATATGCCGAAATAACATTACTATATACAGTTATATTAAACACTTACACATATACTCATTGCGATTTTTTTCCGAATAATAACCGTCAGTGTAATTCAAAAACTGACACAAATTGACACAGCATACGTCTGTTATACGGCTGTACGAAAAAGATGTTGCAAAAGGAAATATACTGCCTATCCATAATTTTAAGTAAAACGTCACAGTGACCTTGACCTTTGACTAAATTCCCACAAAATAAATTGGCATTTAATTTACTTCAGTTATTAAAAATTCAATTCATGCAGCCGTTCTCTTTTAGATGAGTGGAAACCAACACATATACCTTCAGTGTGCATAACAGACAGATTCAAGGACAGCCACTGTTCTCAGATAAGACTACTCTTACAAGCATATTGTAATATTGAAGATACAGGAGTTGTCTAACATATCCATCAGTTGTATAACATGCATGCATGACACTTTGATAGCAG